>JAOEHY010035694.1:0-30168 GCA_025447955.1 Psilopsiagon aurifrons
ACTGCTTGGTCGGGCTGGGTATACGTGGTGAGCTGTTGTATTCTTTTCCCTTGTATTTCTCTTGCCATTATTATTACTATTGGTAGCAATAGCGGTTTGTGTTATACCTTAGTTACTAAACTGTTCTGATCTCAACCTGTGGGAGTTGCATTCTTTCAATTCTCCATGTAGCAAACTGCATGGCTGATTTACAGCCTAAACCACGACACTTGTTTAGCTGCAAGATCCTAAACCAGAGGCTGGTTCAATTTGTATTCCATGTGAATCTAAAGCGCCATCTGGCTTACGCAATAAGAGCCCAGTCTATGGGCAAACTCAATAGGAAATTCCACTCATGAGTTAATGATGTTCGAACATAAGCCTTTTTGCTTGTATTATAGGACTTTTTCAACTCTACTAATAGCACGTAATCTTCTAACACTAGCCTGAAGTAATTCATAGACATTTGCACAACTGCTTTTTCTGGGGTGTATTCAGTATTTCACAAATACTCTGAGATAAGGAAGTAAGAGTTTACCACACAAAGAGAAAAACCAGACAGAAGTTTTGTCTCTACAGGAAGAAAGCATGTAGCGGATTTGAAAAGCCTTCTCCTCAGACACAGTCTTATCTTTAGAAGCACTCCCAACAAAAGCTTCCAGACATTAACAGAGGTGTTGGTACTTCAAATTAAAAATTAACTATGATCAGTTAAAGCGAAAGGAAAAGAACACACGGGAAGAAGAGTGAAGAAAACCAAAGTCAGTTTTAAGATCAGATCACCGAGTAAGATTATTAATATAAACAAGAAGGAAAAACTAAATCAGATTAGAAATACATGCTGTGAGAAACACTGCTAGTAAAAAATACTATCTCTCAGAGAAATAAATTAAGAAAAAATGCTTCTGAAAGTGAGTGACGTAGAACTGTGACCATTAGGGATCTGTTGTTTTGGGGCATTAGTTAACACTTTCTTATATTTCTGTATCCACAAACCCTTTCATATATTTTGTCTGCTATTCTTATTTCATACTAGGTTTTAGTTTTCTGCCATAGCATTACGAATAGCCCCCTTCAGTATATAAAATTTACCCCACCCATAAAATATTTGTAGGAGCTGGAACTTTCAGTAGTTGCAAGACAATATTGGCTCTTTCTTGCTCCCCATTCACTGAAAATATTACTGAGCTTTCTGATAAGAAACATCTAAACAATTCTCATTCCATCATAAACAAAATGGCAATGCTATATAAAAAAACCCAAAATCTAGGTGACGTATTTTTTACTTTTTAGACATCTTAACTAGGTACACATTACAGGATTCATATTTCATGTTTACTTTCGTGTCAAATATAAATTAAAGGGGCTGCTTAATAGGTAGGCTGGATGCAGGCACCTCCTCACTTCAAACTTTAAAAAGGTAAGTTTAATGCTTACAGTCTAAAGTGCAATGTATGTTGAAAGCCAGTACTGTTTACGATAGACTACCACTATCTATTTAATGTTGTGAAGCCTATCAAAGACAAAAGTGAGCTGCTATAAAATGATGTTTTCTTATTTCACACTTACTTGCAAGTGGATACTCCCATTGCTCAGCTTGTTTTGAAATCTACCACAAAAAAATAAGAACTACCTGTTTTCTGTATTATGCATTCTATAAACATGGCTCACTTCTGTAAATGTGAGATATATTATGGCTTTGGTGATGATATATATAAGTTCTTACACAATCCCAGGAGAGATTTCTTCAATATAAACTTATCCCCATATAATCAGCAGACTGCTGAAGATTGCAACATGCCTATATATACATACGTACACGAACAAATGAAAACACCTCCATGTATATATATAAATGCTCCTTTTCCGCAAACATAGAAAAAATATATAGAAGTATGCAATATATACACTCATGCATGATTTTAATGAACAAACTAATGATTTAGAAAGAACTTTAATTACTCTTACTCCTTTCATCAGGTTTCTTAGGATGGGTGAAGGGCAAGACATTCTTCTGTATCTCCTGCAAGAATTCAGCACCAAAGACAATGTAATCATCAAATAAATTTAGTGTTTAGCAAGGTTATACTAGATGCACTGCTAATGTTGACATGGAATATAAATTCAATCAGCTGGAGGCAAGGGTTTAGGACAACTCAATAAATACCAAATCAGATTGTTTACAGTATAATTACCTGAATTTTGAAATTGATGTTTAAAAGCCACAGTTTCAAGATCAGCAAAGAAGTTGCTGAAAAAAAATTATCCTAAGCATACTTTCAAAAATAGGCACAGACAGAAATTATTCTTTGAGACTTAGATGCAGCATACTCAATCTTTCATCTTGAAGCTAGAATTATGTTGCTATTCTGTCTCAAATACCAAACCTACAAGACAAACTTATTCATAAGAGTAAATTATGAGGAATGCGTAGAAAGCATATGGCACAACGAGTTTTAATTTACTACTCCTGCTAACCGACTGGGATACTGCTCTGGCATGCTTTATTCCCTTATGAAATTGACTCTTTCCATACAATTTCTTCTACAATTTGCATTCAGAGTAAAACTAGTCTGAAGTAGTTTTAATTACGTATTTTTGTAGTATAACAGATATCATACATACTGGACTTACAAAATAATAATTTGGAATTTTTCTGCTGTGCCCTGCCCCCTAAAAATACAAATTAATTTATTACTCAGATCATCAACAAGGAAGGATTACTTCAAGAAAAATTACAAAACCATGACATTTTCTAACGCAAACCTGTTGGTTAACCCTATCATCAATCTTCATCCATGCAAAACTGAACATTCTTACATTTTTTAAATGGAATAGAAGTGCCCCCCCAAAAAAACCTCAACCATCCAAAAAACATAACAACAAAAAACAACAATGTATTTTGTTAAAAAGAACCAAAACTAAACACCAAAGCATGAAAATAGATAAATATTGATATGCTTCACATTATGAGAAAAAAATATATTCTTGTCTTAACATGGTTAGAAATTGTTTCCTTTTGAATATTAAAAACCAATTCCGTCTACATGTGAAGCAGACTAGAAATTTACTGACAGAACGCAGTGTCAACATGTAGAGACACTGACTAGGCCCCTGATATCTATCATATATATGTGTAAAAACTTCAGGAAAAAATAATTCTCTATCCTTTATCTCTTACGATCACCTATTTTTTCTTACCCTTCATTCATATCTCATTATGTCAGACTGGTTTTACTATCTTCTGCACGTTACCATGTCAGGTAGGTGTAAGATACTATCGAATCAAGACAGGAATGTTTACAGACATAAACAACCATTTGTGTTTAAAAATTCAGGAAGTCTTATCCAAGTTCATGTACTTGTGATGGCTAGATGGAAAAACCAAATAGCAGCCCTTGGCCCTGCTCTTCAGATAGTTTTTCCTACCCTCCAGGCAAGGACAACTGAAGTGCTCATCGGTCAGCCCCTGAAATGCTGACCAGTTTTTAACATCAATGCACTGTGGCAAACAAAACACAGGCCAAGTCAAATGAAGAGGTTGGACATGATGCTCTGAGGGAAGAGACTATCTAGCAGAAGGGTCAAGGCACAAACTCATCCCTCCTTGTCATCTCACTTCAGTCCGCTGTTAGGTTACCTGTTAGTGGAAGAACAACTTCAGGAACTGCTGAATAAAAGCTTGAGACACAAAACAAAAATAATACAGCATGTAAAGCTTGAAGCAACTACATTGGAAATATTGGAAAAACGACTCCCAACACCGACACTTCTGTCTTCAATCTGAAATAGGCCATCATGTGGCTAAATGAAAAGCAAAGATAATGGATTTTTTTCCTCAATTTGTATAAGAGGGCTTATATAAGATTCAATTAAAAAGGCTGAGTATAATGTATCTGTGTCTGCACCCTTATCCAGTACACATTTTTCCCACAAAATCCTATGGAAGCAGATATAAGCATACAAAAAAATCAACCTTCGACAGACTTCATGTCACACATGAGGGTGGTATTTTAGAACAGTACAGCTTCACTGTAACACTGGGAAACTTCATCATATGAGTAAGTTAGTGGTGAACTTCATTGTAAAGCTGAGACCTTATGTGCATGCAACATCAAGCACAATGAAGCCTTGGGGTATAACAGAATAAATAAAATCACCCTTCAAAATGTCTGGCAGGTTTTCTGCATCTTTATGTTTCTAGAGCAGACATACAAAACCAGAACATTTCTTACAATTCTAAACCAGCATATTTGGTATGCAACCCTTTTTGTGAATGTGAGTAATTTCCTATTGTGAGAAACTACCTATTGTTTAATGGAAACCCATTAATCTCTGCTCACCATCTGCTTAGTCCAACTGCTTATTTAACACGTTGGGCGATAGTAACACTTCATCTCAGGAACTACCCTTGCTGAAGCTAATGAACATCATGTTGTAATTTTAACTAGATTTGGATTTATCTTGTCCTAGCCAAGCACTGAGATCATTAGTTGCTGACAGTGACTTGTTTGTTTGGCTAGCATCTTATCCCACAACTTGTTCCACTAAAATCAACATCACTAAACTTGCAAAAGTTGGCTCAAAAATTCTCAGGAGGGATACAATGTGCATTTCAAGGAGTCATCCTTTCACAAGATCTGTATACAACACTTGATTAAAAAAACTTACTTTGGATGCTTTTAGGCTACTAATTTGTTGACATATATCCTCATCTGCAAACCTCAGGGTAGATCAGGGTGACTGGCTGTGATGCTTATGTGAAACACAATTCAACCATGGCTAGCCTGTGCTTGCAATGGTTTTGCGAAGAGAAAGGAACTCCTGGATTTCACTGGAAATTACTTACAAACGAGTGAAATATCCTCCCTCCCTGTCAAGAGTTTGTAATCTAATAAATACTCAATCAGGGAATTTACAGATTCAAAAGAATACGTCAAGACTCAATTAATGTAGAAGATTGCCCGCTAGGCACCTCTGCCTCTCAAAATGTGGTATTTGAGGCAAAGGAAGAGCTGCTGATTTCTGCTGTTCCCACTCTGCTGGGAGAAAGTGATCCTTTGAGAGGGGGCAGAACTTGACCTTAGCACTTACAAACCTCTATGCTTCAATACTTTACTTCCTTAAATTTTCCATAGAGAAACAGCTTGAATCAGCTTCCATTTTATTCCAACCAGTTTATCCACAGTGTCATTGTTACCGTGACACTGTTAACTTTTGATTTCAACAAAGTTTGGGTTTTTTTTCAAAAGCTGAGTTAATAGCATATCCTATGCCACTGTTGACAAAACAACACGAAAAGAGGTTTCCAAATTTTGGTGTTATCAAAAAGGTTGCTAGTACGTAATAGTCAATGAAGCCTTCTACAGACACAAAAAAAAAAGGTAGGCTGAAGAAGTTTATGTAAAAATTACCCAACTCAAAATAATGTCTTTCACATTCTTCTTATTTACAAGGAAGGTATTGATTTGTAATGGAAACGGATGACTCACAGGCACCAAAATGACTCAGTAACTGGCAGGTTAGCATTATCTGTCTACCTTCCTCATGCTGCTCAAGAACAAACATGCCCGAGCAGCCATAAGCATGAGTCTGCATTATACACATACAGCTGCATGCATGAATATATGCTTCTCACATTTATTATTTAACATTCTCCACAGAAGATCACAGGACAGAGACTTGCGAGTTTGGTTGCCTTCCATGCAGTTTATAAATGACCACAGAATGCACATTTTAAAACACTGTTCACTGCACCATAGCTGAATCTCTCTCTCAGCAGCACATATGGGGAACGTATTAATCTAGAAATAACCATGTGGTTGCTACTGGAAGAAGAAGAGGCAGAATGCACAGTAGTACAGAGAGACTGAAAAGATTCTTTTTTTTTTTATCTGTACATTACTTTGTTGTAAACAACTGTGTATTTACAAAATAAACAGAGTTTGACCTTACAAGTATGTCAGGTCAATACCCTCATATATTAATGACACACAGTTTTGCAGCAGTGGAATTATATTTTGCAGCCAACACCCTTCACATATAACTAGTTTGTGCTGAAGCAATTTGTCAATCTTATTTAACTGTCATTATTTGCTGCAGTACAAGGAAATTCCAACCACTGCAGGTTAGACTTCTGCTGTCAAATAAAAGGAGTAACAGCCATCTCTCACAAAATACACTAAAGCTAACTTACATCTTCCCTGACAAAACTAATCATGATTCCAAGGATGTCCATGTGCTGTAATATATGTCTTCTCTCCCTGAAAAGTAAAGCTGCATTCTCTGCCTTTATGTGGATCATTTCTCCACAAAAACTACATTTTTTAAAAAATGGCATTCAGGGCTACAGAATGGAAAGGAATCCTGTTTCACTGCAGCCATCTGCTCCTAACACAGAGATGGAACTGTATGAAAAGAAGGAAGCTCTCTCTCCTGTCTCCACCTGCTCCCTCTGCAACTTTTTTTAGTACTATTCCAGTATACTTTAAACCTTACCGATTAAAGCAAATACACCAGATGTCCTTGATTGTCCCACCTGCTGGCTGTGCTGGCATCTGCTATAATGAATCCGCCTGTCCATCCTCTCTCCTATATGCATATATAAAAAGCCACTGGACAGTGTGCATGACACGTCCTCTCTTGGACACTGTCCGGGGTATATGAGGAGTAACAGTAGGTCGTTTCAGAGCTTTTTATTTTAGTTCTAGCTGCACAGCCTCATGTGCTTTAGTCAGGAGGTTCACTGTTGACAAAACCATAATAAACTACTCGGAAGCTACAATACAAGCAGAACCTGGCCTGGGAAGTGATATTTGAACAGCATTAGCTATTCAATATGAGCTTCCTCAGACTAAGGAAAACATATAATCCCTGATCAGTGCATCTGCATTTTCCCCACCTGTACTCTGATCAGGGGTATGGCTCTTACATAGCTGTACACACCTTCCTTTTTCTCTCATGCAAGCTTTTAGACAATCATCTGATGAGCTTAGGAAGACCTGGTTTCTATCTTCGCTTCTCCTGAGAAGCAGGTCTTCCCATGCACTCTTCTGTGGCACATAGGGTAGCTTAAACCAAGAGTTACAAAGTCAAAGCCCCGTAAAGAGGATCATCATGCACATACAGCACCGAACAATCAAGAAATGTTTCAGCTGTAGATGTGTGGTTCCAAGTTACTGGCTGGGCTTAAACCATGACACAAACAAACATTGCACAAATAAAACTTTGCACATATTGGAACAAAAATCCATATAATTTCCTGTTTTCTCATGATATATTTACGCCTTACCCCAAGTACTCCCACATAGGTACACATTAGTATACTTGGATGCATTTACTATTTCGTTCTCCACAAGTACAGACCAAAGTAATGCGCGTAAATATGTTCTACATACAAATATCCAGTCTTTCCAGCCATTTAAATTGGAAACTACAAAGCAAGAGTTATGTCTACAGTTGCTTGTACTTATATCCCTAGTTCTTTAATGACTGATTTCTTTAACAGATGAGGTAAAGTTCCATGTATTTGCAATTCCATATTTATTTTCCAGCTGACTGCTCTTATCTATAAACAACAGATTATTAAGACTACTTTTCCCCTTATCATTGAATTCTTACCCCCATCACATCCCCTAGAATTTGGGGAATGGACCAAAGCCTCATATACCTTGAAGAGTCCAGTTGTGAAGAGAGATAACCATGACAACTAGTAATTAACAATTTGTTCAGGAAACTATTTGGAAAAGGGAACAAAGAGACTCACGAGTGAACATGAACAGTATGTCCTGGTTCATTCCTTGTTTGGACAATGATTTATTTGGCTTTGCGGGCACGTTTGCTGTCCCTAAACCTGCTTTTATAATCTCTTGTTTCTTGAGATACCTGAAAAGCTGAGTCTGATGTAAAGACTTGATGGATGCCTGCCTGACCAATGCATATAGCTATTACTTTGTGTTTTCCTTCTTTATTACATTTTCAGAACCAAAAGAAGATAAGCATTACCACAAGCCTCTGTTATCAATATCAAGGAGACATACACACAAAAGATGTTTGAACAAAATGAAATTTTACATGTCAGTAGTAGACAAGCTGCTGTTGGAAAGTGCCAGATAATTAAATTTTAGAGAGAAGCACAAATTTGGGACCTCTCATAGTGATGAGATCTGTCAGACACAGATAAGAATTCGTATTTTAAAAATATACAAGGTTTCATGCCTCATTTTTTTTTAATGTGAGAACAAAATAAACCAGTTGTTTGTGCCAACAGTTCCAACGAGTTTGTCATGCTGTAAAGGACAATCTATCTGGTTGGGCCAACACCTTTCTCACACTGAGAGACAAAAGTTATACATAATACAGCAGGAACTGGTATTACCCGGTTTATCAAAGAAAAAGCGCCAGAACAGCAGAGGATTCATTTCTCTCAGGACAGTGTCCTAAACAATGGCAAAGAAGAGGCAGCCCCAGAAGCAAGAGGTGGGCACCAGAAGGGTGACATGGTTTAGTGAGAGGTGTTCCTCCCCATGGCAGGGGGGGTGGAACTAGATGATCTTCAAGTCCTTTCCAACCCAAACCATTCTATGATTCTATGGGCTGACTCAAACTGGAGACTTGTCCGTCCACCTCCTTGCCAGAGCCAAGGGATCGCCTGCACCCTGGCACTCATTTCTCTCTTTTCCACATTTTCTGGGACACACAAATTCTGGATTTGAAGTGATATGGAAGGCAAATATTGTTTTAATACATTAGAGGAAGGAAAATAATTTAATTTTGTCTCTTTTCAATGCCAGTACAAAAGCTTACAGACAAAATTCTGCCACACCATGATCTGTGCACTGAACTTGCTGTGTCGCATGACATATGGGCTGCAAATTGCAGTGTGACACAAAACCCCACTACTAGTCTGCATTTCTAGCACAAATTTTCAGCCATACTTCATATCAGTATGGATAAGTACAAAAACGTGATGTAGAAAATAATATTCTATCTACTATAAGCACAAGTAGTATTTCCTTAAAACATGTGATATGATATATCCTCTTTATACTTACAAAGGCATTTAGAGAGAAGAGCCCTTGCAGTCGGTACTGGACTGCTACCGGAAAAAAGATGTCTGTAAGATCAGGTTAGGGAAAAAAACCCTCAGGTTTTCCAGACTACCCTGAGAAAACAGTCTTTGCTTTCAGTGGCTGCTTGAACTGTTTGAGAGGCAACTGAGTCTGGGATGCAGGTGCCTAGGGGGTCTGCAGGGGTCCTCTGAGGTGCTGGACACAGCCGGTTCCAGTCGGCTCCCACTGACCCCCCTCGGGGCATGGCTGAGAGCCTCTGACAAGGTGCTGGCACCTCTGGGGAAGTGTATTTAAGAAAGGGAAAAAAAAAACCAGCCCAGAAGTGAGGGAACAGAAGTGTGAGAAACAGCTCTGTGAGCACTGAGGTGAGAGAAGGAAGAGGGGAGGAGGCGCTGCAGGCACTGGAGCAGAGATGCTGCTGCACCCCGTGGTGCAAACTACGGTGAGGCAGGCTGTGCCCCTGCAGCCCATGGATATAGTATCACAGAATCACAGAATACCAGTCTGGAAGGAACCTCAAGGTTCACCTTCCTGGTGAAGGATGACCTCAACTAGATGCCCCAGCACCCTGTTCAGCTGGATTGTAAAAGTGTGCAACGCTGGGGAATCCACCACTTCCCTGAGATTATTCCAATGGCTGAGTGTTCTCTTTGTAAAACGATTTCCTCTTGTGTTCAGTCAGTATCTCCCCAGGAATAACTTGTGACCATTCCTCCTTGTCCTTTCCATGTGACTCCTTGTAAAAAGGGAGTCTTCTTTGTAGCCACCCTTTAAACAAACAGTGGAACATGGTGAAATCATATCATATATCATATGTGCTGAAGGAACTGCAGCCCATGGAAAGGCCACACTGGAGCAGTTCTCGAAGGACTGCAGCCCATGGAGAACCCCATGCTGGAAAAGTGGAAAAGTGTGAGGAGGAAGGAGTGGCAGAGACCAACCGGTATGAACTGACCACAGTGCTCATTCCTCACACCTCTGCAAGGCTCAGCTAGGGAGGCAGAGGGGAATGGAGGAGCAAAGTTTAGCCTGGAAACAAGGAAAGAGATGATTTAGTTTTTGTCTTTGCTTCTAACCTTTCAAACCTATTTAACTGGCAATGAATTAAATTAATCTTCGTCAAGTCAAGTCTGTTTTGCCTGTGATGGCAACTGGTCAGTGATCTCCTGCCTTTATCTTGACCCACAAGCTTTTCGATTTTATTTCCTCCCCCTGTCGTGTTGAGAACAGGGAGTGCAAGAGCCTGGCACCCAACCAAGGTCAACCCACCATGCTTGGGATCCAACGTGGGATCTGATTTTTACTGATTTTAGCAGTTCAATTATACAAAAGTGACTAAAGGTCATTTTTCATTACAATGCCAAGCACACTCACTATAACAGTGAGGTGAGCAGTAGTTGCTACACAGAAAGTAAATGGTGGTGTCAGCACACACTGCCTTCTGTGAAGGCTCAGAGTTCTGGAGTGGTTTCAGAAGCCGCTTAAACTGATTTAAGACTTTGCTGTTGCCAAAAGAGATCCTGCCCTACTTCCCATATTCACATCACTGTGCTATTCCTTGTGTGGCAGTAGTAAGGCTTATCTGGCTGAAAACTACTAATTTTTAGTGCTGGAACAAAAAGGGAGCACAAGATCATCACTTCCAGTAAAAATGTCATTTTCTACTATCATGAAACTACACCCTTGGACTAGTTCAAGCTCATGATTCCAATGTACCTCTGAAAATAAGTATCCTTATTAGACTTGGATTACAGCTCTTCCCTTAACTTTAAACCGTGGTTATTCAAAATGTCCATCCTGATTTACTCAGATGTCAAAGATGATCAGAAAAATCTTGCTGAGCCAATATATCACCAAGTTTTTTCCATACCACTTGAACAAACCTGTGATAGGACCAGAGGACTTCCTGAACCAAAATTTATGGTATAACTAATCTTGCATCCTCTTTCTAACAAATGACAGCATAAATAATTTAAATAAGTGTGTGACCTTCTGCAGTAGTTATCGGAAAAATAATTCATTCCATGAAAGAATATCCTACCCACTTATCCATTTATTTTGACCTACATGTGCTTCTTTTCCTTCCCCTAAAATCTTGCAATAACTTACTGATAGAATTCTTATTGCCATATAAATTCAAAACAGTTTTGAATTTTGCCAGCTTCTTGGCTTCATCATGTAGTAATCTGGCAGGCCTTTTATCCAGCCAGTTAAAAAAACCCGATACTCTTCCCAGGTATGATGTGCAGTGTAGATTTATGCTTTCCCCATAAATCAAGCTTTTACCAAATCTGGCTTTTATTTTTTGCCTGCCAAAAAAGGGAAGAAAAGTCATGTCCTCCCCCGCCACATAAACATATGCAGGAGAATGAGTATCTATTTTCTGACCATCACTGATGCTGAGATAGACTGGGAGAAACAGCAAGAACTCCAAGTACCACCTCTGGCTCACTGAGCCAACTGTTCAATTGTTCTCATTTTGTTTAACAGCTTATGTATAATTGCTGCTGGTTTAGACTGTAACACAATAAATGCAGCACTGTGGGAAGAAAGAAGCCTTTTTTTTGCACCAGCAATTTTATTCTCTTTCTTATAGGGAGAGCAAGTCCTGCGCTTGACTGTATTGCTTTGTAAAATTTTATTTTCCCCAAAAATGCCTTTGGTATGTCTGATTCATCCTTAATTGCTAAAAACCAGCAATCGCATTACAGCCTATGTTGCCAGTATAAGATAGCTGAAGTTACTTTCAGCTAAGGAGGTTATACACAGTTTAATAAATTTCAACAAATTAATAAAAGTAAATTTTGCATTCATTGCTTTCCCTATTTTTAACGGATGCATGCACCACAGATCTATGTAAAAATCAGTTCTCACTGTTGCTTAATGGCTTCCCTCTAAAATGGAAATTATTAAAGGAGGTAAAATGGATCCATCTATAGCCTAGAGATTTTAATTCATCAGCAGCATGTTGGTTCACAGAAGAGCAATGTAGTATTAGTTCAGAAAAAAAGGAGGTAAAAAAATACAGGAAAAAGAAAAACAAGTTGTGCAAATACCTGTGTTTTCAGATACAGGTTTACAATCTAACAACCTGTGCTCTGAAAGAAGTTTGCAACTCTGGCAACACTGTTCACTTATAGTTTTGGTGGTCATTGCAACAATGTGCTAGTCCTTAATTTCTTGATTTTTGAGCTGTCCCATGATAATACGTGAACATCTTTCCAGTAGATAGGACTCTACTTACCAGAAAATGTAAAAAATATTATTTAAAACACACAAAAAAACCAAAATGTGGAAGAACTTGGGCAAGCGTATTTTTTCTCAAGCAGCTCAGAGAACACAAAAGCAACATCCTCTGTCTTGTAGGGCACTATTTAGCATTAGCTTGTAAGGTATTTTCTTTCACTGAGGTATGCTGAGTATAAGTCCTAAAATTAATCACCAGTTTTCCCCATCAGCAAAACTCACTGGCTGAAATGGAAATTTATTTGTAGCCCCACATGCTCCACCATAGTCAATGCAGTTTTACTAGCTTGAGAATGAAATAGTATTCCAGGATTTCCTTCTTGTTTTCATTAGTGGGCTAGAAACAAAATACTACTAAGGCAAGAAAAAAGGAAAGAATTCATGAGACTGCTGCTATCAACTGGCAAGGTTTCCTGAACTAAATGGGGTCAGACCTTTGAGAATGGCTGAAATGTGGCATCCTGGCTCTGGACCTGTACTATTTACAGCCTTCCTTTGTGCTCTGTGGAGATTCCCCAAGTGCTGACCTAAGCACCACACTGCATTTCTAGCATATCTAAAGCAACTACAGTGGAAGTAATAATTCCTGTAAGAGAAGAACTACTTTAATCCTTCTTACTATTACAAAATACAAGCCAAAAAAACCCACCAAAATCAACACACCATGAACATATCCAAGTGGAAAGTAGTATTAAAGATAAATTGAATCTAAAACACAAAGGATTATTTTTTTTTAACCAATTTAATGGACTTTTTAAAAAAGGGGACTCTGCTAAACCATCTGAAATTACTTTGTGTTGCACTAAGCACTCCCTAATACTCAGAAAGTCTCAGAAGATATTTTCTACTCACTCTATTACAGTATCCCATTCAACTCAAATTGTAAAGGGTTATATAGACATCAACAACACTCAGAGACCCTACTGTTTGGGTGACAGATTAAGAAGCATTTCTAGTTCAGATTTCTGCATCAGATCTTCAGGTTTTGTTGCATCCTCATATTTCCAGTGTAGATCTTTTTTAGAATTCTCCTGGATTCATTCTTATTCCATTCTTGCTTTAATTTGCTTTTCCACTTCATGTTTACCTCACAGACAACTTTATTTTATTACACATTCCTGTGAATCTTATTGCAGCTCGTGGGTATATGTGGATAATCTCTTTAGTAGCAATCCACTTTAGGGCATGAGGCAGTCAAATGTGTATGCAGTCCTTCAAGCTACTGTTCAAATGGAAATTCAGCCCTCAGATCCCCAAAAAAATTGCCTTCATTTAAATTAGTTTGAGTTATAACATTGGTGACTTACAGAAACAGTCATAGACAGTATTTCATATTCTCAGAAGAAACTGTCTGTGACTGAGACACACATAATAGTGAACAGAGATGGAAATTAATTTTGTCACTGTGATGAATACACTACTACTTCAATCAAAATTCATTTGCAAGCTTTGGCAGAACAAGAACAGGTGCAGGGGAATTAGAAAATAAAATATTTTTTTCAATATCCCCCTCTCCCCCTCCTTTTTCTATGTTCAGCACAGAGCTGTGCTGTGTTTTGTTACTGAAAATAAAAGGTAGACTTTGGGCAGAATGACAGCCACTGCTAAAGTCACACATTGAGAGCTAGTCTCACAACAGTCTGTTCTACAACACAAACACATAGTATCATTCTTTCCAAGTGAGTTATTTTCTTTGGGGACAATTTACTTTGAGGACATATTGCTTTGCATTTTCATGCGGCTCTTCACTTCTTTTGTGAACTTTCATTGAGAAGTGCCCTGACATTTCATTGTCTTTATATGTTGTTGCTTTGCATTTGACCTCTGAATGATCCCCACTTCCACAAGTTCTCTGTGAAACATCTACACAAACAGACAAAGCATAAAGAGCTCTAACTCGAAGCCTTGAAGCCCTTGCAAGTATAAACAATTAATTGGCTAGGAACTGTGAAAGACAAACGGAAGTCCTCTAAATATTTTCAGTCTATACAGAAACTCTTTTCCTCCATTAAAAGGAGTGGGTTTAGTGTAATATTTCATAGAAATTGCATAAAGCCTGGCAATTATAAGGAACTTAACAGAACAAGATTGCTTCTCTTACTCTCCTCACCCCCGGAGAAAACATCTAAGCAACTGGGTGAGGACAGCCTATCTAGGCTATAGCAAGCATTGTCTCTTAGGCTTAACGTATTCAGAAAAGTATCCATGCAATTTCCTAAAAACAGCTTGATCAATTTCAAATAGTTATCAAGTTAAAAAGTACTGAATCAAGCCTAAAATGAACAGTCATACATTTTCACTGTTGATTGCTGAAATAAGTATTTTCAGATGAAGCATTAACAGCAGCAGTGTAACAAATTAATTTCCAAATGTTGCACCACCAAAACAGAATAGCGGTAGAATAACTTTAGAACATCCCTAAAAATGTGTGCTCCTTTTCCCCTTACAATAGTTACACAGAGACATAAATTACTAGAATGAAGAAGAGTAAGTTTCTTATCAATGCAATTACCTTACAGGAAATAAAGACTTCTTTGGTAAATATATTTCTATCAAGACATTATTGCTCTCTATTAATAAAATCATGACATAAATTTCATTGCTGTTTCCAAAAATCCAAAAAGTGAAAGATAGGATCTAGACTGCAAGACTGACATTATAATAACAGCTACTAATTTCAATGTCCTGTCTACACCACTGGTACAGGCGCTTATGAATGACTACAGAAACAATGGAACTGCCTGATGGAGACTGAGGTCTACAAACACTAATTCCAATGGAACTTGTTAGCTAAAAAGGCACAGAAGACATCTACAACTTTAAAAATCAGTGTAACGTAGCATAAGCAGCTTCCATTGCCTGGGATATTCACAGGAAAAATACAAGAACACACATGACTGAATGTATAAATCAAAGACAAACCTTACTGAGAAGTGATCTGTATAGTGGTACACAATGGCAGATGCCACAGCATATTTTTTTATGAAGCAAGGCTGCTCAAGATCATCTATGGATAATGAAGCATGACAGCTTGGGATTTGATAAAATGCAAGTTGATGGTGAGAGAAAGCAAAGAATACAACTACTATTTGAACAGCCAACAAATGCATACAAGCAGGAATTTTTCCAACTTTAACGTCAGTGAGAAATATGACACGTTACCATAAAATTATATGTTCCCTAGTCTAATAGACTTTAGATCAGAAAAAGCTGTTTCTTTCAATCATTTACGACCTCCACTTTATTTCTCAGAAATCACCATGAATTAAAGCATTTAACAGGGTATGGAAGGAAACAGAAACCGTGTTTGTTTCAAATACCTTATATGAATAGCATCAACGCAGTTTTCACGGGGAAATCTTGAATGAAGACTCTATCAATTTCTAGTTTCTTCAGAGCTCAGAAAAAAACTGCCGCTTCTTTTCTCCCTTTAAAAGAAAGACATTCCATGTAAACACTTGCCAGTACCTATGCAGCTGTATTTTCATCTCTGCCCGCAAACAACTGCTGCCTTAAAACTCCTTTAAACATACTCGGTTTGTTCAGTGCTCTTCAGCTGATTGCCAAAAGTTAATTACCATGGGAGTTAATGAGATTGTTAATTTACAAAGAAAAAAACATAAATGAACAAGATTTCTTTATTATGGACTCCTTTGGACTGGTTTGGTGTGTTCCAATACTATACATTTCTGTAGATCACTGAGGCAAGTACAGTGGGAGAGTGATCTCACAAACATAATTTCCTACTGCTGTATTCCACAAGGTTCCTTAAATCAGCATGCTCAGTGAATTCAGCTGATACCAAAAAGACACAGATTTATACTTGTACATTTTTTAACTTCTATACTGTCATGGTTTAATAAACCTGGTTGGCAAATCAGCCACGCAGTTGCTTGCTCATTCCCCTCATTCATGCCCCCCAGCTCCTGGAGGGATGGGGAGGAGAATCAAAAGAATGTAACTCCCACAGGTTGAGATAAGCGCAGTCCAGTAACTAAGGTATAACACAAACCACTGCTGCTACCACCAATAATGATAATGACAAGGGAAATAACAAGGGAAGAGAATACAAACACTCACAACCCACTGACTGATACTCAGCCTGACCGAGCAGTGATCTAACCCTTCCAGGTAAATGCCCCCAGTTTGAATAGTGGGCATGATGTGCTGTGGCATGGAATACCTCTCTGGTCAGTTTGGGTCAGGTGTCCTGTCACTGCTTCCTCCCAGCTTCCCCTCCTCCCTGGCCGAACACAAGACTCAGAAAGTCCTTGGTCAGAATAAACATTACTGAGCAGCAACTGAAAACATCGGTGTTATCAGCACTGTTCCCAGGCTGAAAGTCAAAAACACAGCACTGTGCCATCTAATAAGAAGGAGAAAAAATGACTGCTACTGCTGAACCCAGAACATATACACAACCAGACAATTTCAAACCAGTTTGCATTAAGGGACAGAAGTGACCTAAGTAAATTCAATCTTTAGGCTCAAACAATTTCATGGAACTATTCAGATTATTCTATAGATTATTATTTTTTTTTTACCTATTCTCAGCTCTTCTATTTCCCTTCTATAGAGTCTCTTATGGTAAATAAAAAGAACTCATGTTGCTTTTTCCCCATAGCTATTACTAGAAGCTTCAGTGAAGACTGAACGCTTACTGTGCTGGAAGACTGTAAGAGATCTTTTAAGATTTTTATAAATAAAATCCCTGAGACAGGCAAAAGATAGGAGTAAAGCTGTATCAACATGCTTGTTCTACAGATAGAAACAGAGGCATACAACATTCAACAATATGCTGAACGTCACATGAGGAGTCTGGCTTAAGGAACCTACTCAGCCTTAAATGTCCAGAATCCTTGCCCAGTTGCTTAACCATACACCATAAAAGCTGTCCTCAGTCTCCATATCTTACACGTAGATTGCCTGATTATTTTGCTTAGTAAGAAGTACTAACATTATTTCATTTTGCCAGTCTTGGTAATATTTAAAACAGCAAAAAGAAAAGATAAATTTTTTTTTAAGAAAAAAAGCACTGCATAATTCTATAGTTCATTGCAAATATTTTAAATAGTTCGGAAACTCTCATTTTTTCACTACTTATGTACTAAGAAATCAATATTGTTAACCAAAACAGTAAAAACGATGGAATTATGGAATTTTCTATAAATGTGTATACCTACAATTTCCTTTCTATTTTTTTAGAGAATAAAGCCTGTATCAGCAAGGAGCATTGCACTGAATTTATAGTCACCAAAGTCATAGCACAACAGGAATTTAGACCACCAAACAATGCACATTTTCAATCACAAAATAAAGACTAAATCCTTTAAATGACTTCAGGACTTTGGGTTTTAATGAAATAAGTATCAGGAAAAGCTGCTTAAAAATATTCCAGCTTTCAGAGTCAACAATTATTTTTTACCTTGTGGCTGTCCGGATAGAATATATTTATCAAAACAACAAAGTAAAATCAAACTCACTAGATGCAAACCACATTAAAAAAAGAACATTGCAGCAATGCCCAGCACTCAAAGGTTAATTCAGCCTCTTTCTGAGGCTTTATGATAGTCTCGAGACACTATTTTTTGTGGGGTGTCATGCTTATTCAGTGCCTAGATCCATCACTCCTATCTGTGAATGATTTATAATTCATATACCATAGAGAGTACATTCTCAAAATAAAATAATGATTTTCATAGTGGACTTTTTTCAAGATTAAAAAAACCCAAACAAGTAATTTTTTTTACACCCAATAATGGAACCCCATCCCCTCCCTTCCTTTGTTAATCTTTAGAGCATGCAGTGTATACTATATGTTCCTATATATCCAAGCACAGCTCACACTGAACTCCATTTTTCTGACTTCCTGAATCATTTCTTAACCATTCCCACTTCCCTCCAGCTAGGATGATGGCTGATGCTAATGTCAGTTATGTTGGTAGCTCTATGTCTGCTGTCCAGATATCCAATTCCTTATTAAATCTGTCTTTCCTAGAGCTCCCTGCCAATTCTCACTCTTCCTCAGGTCAGTCCCGGTTGCCCCCCTCCATGTCCCATTTTCACTTCCCACTCTCCAAGTTGACTATTAATCCATTGTCTTTGTCCATAAAACCTTGGCTATCAAACTCCCTCCTCAGCCCAACACTGACCAGCTTTCTCCCATACTGGCACCCTTCTGCCCACTGGGATCCTGTCAGGGTACCAGATCCCATTGCTGAGGCTGGTTCCTCCCCATCACACAGATGAGTTATCAAAAGCCATCACAGGAAAGTCTTCTATATATCTTTGTCCTGCAGCACGCATATATTGAGTCACTCCATGAGAATGCCATGACCTTATCATAGTTGGCCTTAGTAATTTCGAGAAGCTTGAGCACACTCAGCAATGACCACAGAGACTTTACATCTTCAGCAATAAAAGACCTCTCTTTCCTCTGCAAATTCTGATGCTTTTAAAAAGCTTACAATTTTTCTAGTTCTACTGGATATTCACAAGAATGGCCACAAGCACATTCTGTTCCGAAACTACAACCTCACTACTCGGCAGGAAATATAACTTCACCAAAAAGGAAATTTTTAAATATGATAAAGGGTTCTGTGTCGATACCTTAACTGTATTAAAATATCCTAGCTAGAAGGAAATATTTCTAAAGAGGCAGCAGTTAGCCTTTGGGAGTCAGGAAAAGACAGGTAACTCAATCAATGAAGTAAGTTTAAGCATGTTAATAAAGGTAACAGTGAAATGTTGTCCATGCTTTAACAAGAATTTTCAGGGTTTCTTACACAGTCAGAACTTCTTTTTACAAGCCCCTTAGGGAGCAGAAGGAACCTCTGTCACTTATTGGATGAACAGTGCATAATAGTTTGCGTAATGAAATTAAGCAGCCTGAAATACATGTGAACACGACTAATGAGAGCAAATGCAGAAGGAAAACCAAGCAGATGGCTTGAGCGTGAAGGAACAGAGTAGCAAGGAGAGAACTGAGGGCTTGGGGGGTTTGCAGGACACATACAGAAACACAAATATAATCTTTGCATGTCTGTATAATACTGCATCTGTCAGCACTTCAACAGTCTATGGATCACAAGTGAGAGCTTGTCAGAATACTAAGAGTCTCTGTGGAAAATCTTTATACGCCTTTCATAGAGATGCAAACTGAAAACAAAAGAGGAGGGTTTTGTTTGGCATTTTGTGTTTCGCATTTTGTGTCTTGCATTTTGTGTCTTGCATTTTTAACTGCATGAAAAGATACTTCAGCTAGTGGCATATATTTAAAGAACAAGTCCTTACCCACCAGGACTCTGGTTCACAGAGACTTCCCCCAGAATATGAACATTTGGGGGAAAATACAGAAAAACAGAGAGAAAGAAGGCAGCAAGTATTAAAAGATGGTAGGAAAAGGCTTTCTCATCAAGAAAGGTTAATGATCTTATGAAGTGCGTTTAAAGAAACACAGGAAAATGAAGATATAATCAGTTGCTCTCAGGAAAAAATAATCTGTCCATAGAAACGATTAACTCCTCAGTTCTATAATTCTAGCTGAAATGAAGATTCTCCAGCAGCTTCTCCTGGAGAGGTACTTCTTGGCTGAAGGCATAACGACGCTCTGCATGCAACACATACTTACACTGGCTATTAATTCTGCAAACTTATTGGATTGTCTATAGTTATGATATATATATAAAAAAAAAGCAGATTCAGAAAGAAAAAGTATCAATCTAAGCAACTTTACAATATCATCCTTCTGCCTTCTCTACCACAAATGACTGGGATAAAATGCCTTCAGATGTATATATTTTCTGACAGCCAAGTTTGTTTTTTTTTTCACTAGAAGACATCGCTCGATGGTTTTGAAAGACAACAGACACTCTACCTGTGGTCACAATATAAGGACATCTGGTGAACAAAGTAATTTTAACCAATGTTCAGAAGAAAACTATTTAATTAATTAATCTGCACCTGTTGGTATATATAAGTCTGTTCCACTGATGATAGTAATGCTATAGCTGTAGCCCACCTAAACACATCTTTGACTCTAATATACCCTTATAATTCAGTGCTCACAGTGCAATTTAGCAATGCAGAATATTTTTATTAACAACACAAACTAGGGAGATCCAAGATACAGACATTCTTTAATCCCTTCAGCTAGTTTTCAGAATCTCTCACTGTGTGCATTGGTTTTGCTTTTTTAAAGTTCAGATTTTTCAGATTCGTAGAAACATACTGAATCATTCCATGGAACATCACTATTCAGCAGAAAGAAAGGAAGAAACCCCACCAAACCCCAAACCTTAGTTCTAGAAGACAGCAATGATATTTCTTTACTATTTTTCCACTGACTTCTGATTGTATTTTTATCTCCTGTGCCAAACAAATGTCATTTCTATCAGTCTGAAGCGTATTAAAGTTATCTCCACTCTGCAACAAGCACAGGAGTCTCCAAATACCTGGCACCCATAGACCAACAAGATCTTTCAGTCAGCCTTGACCTAAATTTATCAGGTGACATATGTAGAGATGATCTCTTTATTTTACTGCAAAAGATTCTTAATTACACTACAGCACAATTTTTAAGCTTCAACACAAGAAATGTTATAATGTTTGCTACATGTTAAATGACCTCAAACTGTAATACACAGACTAATACAAAAACTTAGAACTGTAATACAGAGATATCATTCCAGCCTTTATTACTCACATCAGGTCTCCCTCTGACGTTCCATTTTAAACCTTGGCTGCTATTCAATCAGCAAAATCCAGTTTATATCACTATCTTTGTCGCTTTCTAACACAACTTGTGTTAAATATAAGCACCTATCACAGCGCTAATAAAAACACAGGGTTATTAATCTCAATGCATTTTACTGAACAATGTTCACACAGACCAGGCATGCAATAGTTTTGGAGGAAAAGCATCAACTGACATTTTCTATCTTGTCACTGCTGTAAAAATTATATTCT
The DNA here is from genome assembly GCA_025447955.1 of Psilopsiagon aurifrons. NCBI lineage: Eukaryota > Metazoa > Chordata > Aves > Psittaciformes > Psittacidae > Psilopsiagon > Psilopsiagon aurifrons. The sequence goes on from JAOEHY010035694.1 coordinate 21,264, forward strand.
CCTTCTGCAAAAGTGTTTGTAAATAAATTCAGTTGTAAAGCTGAGTTTCTGAGATCTTCTGCAGTAATTTGTATCAAAACAGAGGGCTCAAACTGCACTTCGATATCATTTTGGTATAGTGATACATATAGGAAAACTAGTAACCATAAAGGAAGCTAGTAAGTGTAAAAGGCAGAACAAACAAAAGAAGGTGGTCCTTTGTCCAATAGGTGGAAGATCTACAAAACTCTCAGAAACACACAGGGGTAAAAGAATATTTTTAAGAGTTGTGCAGGGAAATTGAACAAGAACTTCTAAGAGAGATTCATCAAGAGTTAGAGAAACCACACCAGGTTCAGGAAATCCCTTGAACTGACAACAATCAGAGGCTAAGAATTTTCAAGAAACAAGTGACACATCCTCACTCTATTCCTCCCTTCTTTGGAAATCTACTATGCCTTGCTGGATACGGGATGTAGGACTCTGTAGGTCCCAGGCTATAAGAATCCTATGTCTGAATTCTTGGGACCATTCTTCTATTCTAAGGACAGATGCTCTGAATTTCATGTATAATTTTGCCTAAGCAAAGGCAAGGAAACAGATTCCTTCATATTCCAGGAATCAGTCAAAAACACTGCATGACACATCTGCATAACCCACTGGTCGTTAGTATTGCATGCGAGCCAATTCTAGTCGACAAATTTGTACGGCTTAAACTAAGTATGACCATGATCATTGTTCTGTAAGTAGTATTGTGACTGCGCCCTGAGTACAAGTACTCAGTCATCTAGAAAAACAAATTAAAAAAACATGCATGAGAAAGCTTCACAACTATACTGCAAGTGAAATGCACTTGAACCTTCCAAACAGTTATTCTGTAAGTACTTTAAGATTAAAATCAGCAAGAAGGTAATTTTAACATGCCCACCTTTCCTAGTACTGAAACTGGTGAAGGAAAAAGGCAATTATAAATTTTAGATCAAATTCCTCTCCTTATATAGCATATGCTAGTACAAGGCAGACAAGTGTAAAAACAGAATCCAACTGTATGGTCTAAAAACTAGGAAGAACTACACTTCATCTTACCTGACAGAGCAAGTGCAGAACATAAGGTGACTGCAGAACAGAGTCATGTGGACACAAAGACTTATAATTGTCTGATCTGGTAATAGCAAATTTGAAATTCATTCTTTCACTGTATATTGCTTTAGATGTCCATATGGTAGCACATTGCTAGATATTTATAAAAAATTTACCTTGATGACATGTGGTCAACATCTTTGAGTTGTCGTACTTAAAAGTGCCTGCCCTCAGATGACAGGCATATTTAAGTCACCCATGTTTTCTAGTCTCTCTTGTTTCAGTAGGGTATCTTTTGACTTTCTTTTTGGAGATATTTTTTCCCAGGAGATTTTGGACTGAAATTCTTGTTAAAATTACACGCAAGTATAAAGGAAATTCTGGTCTCTTTCTCTATTTTCTAATCAAAAGTGGGAAGCAATAAATATACACTTCAGTTTGCACTGGCAAAAATGCCATTCTTCATCTTGTCACTTAAGTGACAGAACCCAAGCACAGTTTTTCTAGTACCACCTATCTTACTGGTCTTTGTGGAAAATTCTGTATAGCTATCACCCTCCTATTTCCACTTCATTTATGTACAGATGTTACTGAATAACATTCTTTTGCTTTAGCTACATCTCGGATCATTAACATTAATTTTTCTACTGTAGCAAAAGCACACTGTAACAGACATGTTGCTTTGCTATATGTTTTCTTCCTCCATATGAATGCTGAGGTATGCAGTAAAAAATAAGAATCAATAGTTCGCTACAGAGTGAACACCTCAATTTTGTATGATTTCCTTACATTGTGCCAAGTCCGATCCTCAAACTTCTATTCTGACCTCTCTTACCAACTCAATTCCATACTCATTCACTTGCTGACCAACTCATTCACTCGCTACTATGGAACAATTTCAAGCACAAACTATGAGTGTGACCTTCAGTTTATAAAAGACATCAAACACAAGATCCATCTGATAGTATGGAACTCCCTGTAGAAGGAAACAAAATGAGTATTTTCTTTCATGCTACAAGTTAAAATAACCCAAACATCAAAACACATAAAACTAACAAGGTGACACATGAAGGGTAAGTTTTTGAGGGTCTCTCTTCCAGATATACACACTTGCTCAATTAGCAATTCTTAAAGTCAACTGATGCTACCAGCTGACAACTTGCAATGCCAAATTACGAGTTTAATATTCTTTGCCGACATCCAGCTGATGTACAACGTGCCACTCTGTATCTAGAAAACTCTGCATGTCCTATTGAAGAGGACAAAACAATCTTCACAAAGCTTTGGCAATAGGATTTCACAGTTAATTGAGATCCTGTACATTATCTCAGGCTGAACTCAGTAGTTTATTAGCCAGTTAGGTTGGAAAGAACCATTTGCCACTACAAACAGCTTTGATGAGTCCAGTTACCATTCTTCTCACAGACACAAAGGAAAACAAAAACAAATCCACTTGCAAAGCATTGTTTCCCAGCTGCAACATTTAAAGGGAAGGTTGCTATTTCCTCTGGCAAAGACTTGTGAACATAAAAATAAAAAATGCGGTAGTCATAAAACCAGGAAAAAATATACAATCAAATTAGAAATCTCAAAAGACATGAACTTACCACATGCATGCAGGCAGAGCTCCCTCACAGCAGAGGATCAGATAAAGATTTTAATTAGCTCCCTTGAAAATTGGTGTTCATATTTAGAATGAACAAAAAGTTCATCATTTCTTTTCCATCCAATACCCAGGAAGGTTCCTTGTCAGAATATGCGCCAAAACTCTACACTCAGCAATGAATACGTGCACACACAAAGCAGTCACACCACAGCAAGTTACAACAACCAGTCATTTCAGAGAGGGAGTGCTTTGCATTTTAAGCTTGGAGCTCCTATTGCCTAATTAGGCATCACAGCTTAGATAACTAGTTTTTACAGTTGCACTTATTTGGAAACAGGAAAACACTGGAACATCACTGCCACCTCCTAACAGTGAAAACAGGTTTTCAACAGGAATGATACAAACTATAACACATTTGAGATTTGAAAATTATTTTAAACAAATACACAAACATATTTCATTCTGCCTTGGCAGAGGAAGGAGTGTGAGGCCCACATTTTTTTTTTATCTGCATCTTCTATTTTTAACTTTCACATATATTATATGGATATATCAGATTCATAATTCCAGTCAAGCCAAGATGTGGTAAAGATACCATTTTAAAATTATTTTCATTTGTCTTTGAAAAACTACTTTCTTAATTATAAGGAAATATCTAAAGCAGAGGAAACCAGTACATATTGCCTCTGCGTGGGTGCGGGTGAAATGCAGAAATGCAGCTTTATTGCCTTTTAGTCTTTTCCTAACTAGACATTCTGATGGACAATGCGATGTTATTGTAGATCCTTTTATTTCTCTCAAAACTTGAAATAGAAAGTGAAGAAAATAAACATATACAACTTAACTTTCCTGCTGCTTGATTACTTAAGTATCAAAAGTAAGTTCACACTCTTTGGCATAGTCCCACAAATAATGTCTCCATAAACCTTCAAGCCAATACTTTAAAAATACCACTAAAAAGAAAATCCATTAAAAAAACATGAAAATTCTACTTATTTTTCTAAAGATTTCCTGAGGTTTGTCAATAATAGCTGATCAAACATTAAAGGTGTTTAATAATACGTGTCATAAAAACAAGCACTTGCTGAAAACCTCCAAAAGAATATTAAGTGATGCAGAAGATTTTATCAGATAAGTATGAACACAGTGTCACAAAACTTAAAAAAAACCCACTGGCCACTGACATAATCAGTTTATTAGACAACATCTGTATCAATATTACTCTTCTTACCCTTTGTTTTCACATTTCCAAGCAAACATTTTTATTTTGACTACAGATGAACTGACACTACCACTTAATTTCTAGTTAGCAGCTTTCTGGCTATCTCTAAACAGTGGAATTCTGAAGGACTCCCAAATTTCAGATATTGTGGCGGGTTGACCCGGGCCCCATCCAGCCATTCCACTTCCCTGCACAATCATCATTCCATTTCCCTGCATAGAGAAGAGAACTTGATGCACAGAAACAAGAAAAACTCATGGATTGAGATAACTTAATAAGTAAAGCAAAGAAACAGGGAGAAAGTACAGACAAATGAAGGAAAGGCAGCCACTCCCTATCTTCCATCAGCAGCCCGATGCTCACTCAGCCTCTAAGTGGCAACTACATTGGAAAGCCTACCACCAGTTTTTATTGCTGAGCATGACATTATAAGGTATAGAATACCCCTTTGGCCAGTTTGGACCACCTGTCCTGGCTGTGATTCCTCCCTGACTCTTGCACATTCTCTGCCTACTAGCAGGGGCAAAGAAAGAGAAGGCCTTGATGCTGTGCTAAAACAGCGGTGTGCTATCAGCACTGTTTTAGTCATTAATCTAAATAAGAAAGATATAAGCTGTGATCAAGAAAGTTAGTTCAATCCCAGCCAGACCCAATACAGACACACATTAGAGTTACTGCTAGTCATGTAGTCTCAATGTAGCTATTGAGCTCACAGTCCTCAAATTAGATATCACCTCTGCTGCCACCAGTCTCATTTTCATCCCCTCAACATTCCACTCTCCAAATTCCAGCACAAGAAAAATAATTTAACTTTCTCTGCTCCAGGTGGTATGTTACGCATTCTACAAACACCTCATGTCCATAATTACCACCACCCTTCTCCCTTATTTTTTTGAGGTCTTTCTACTTTCTCCAATTTCTTCTCCTTAATTTACAACCGCTTGTCCAGTTCTTGATGATCACAGTCTTGGTGTATTTGACATCTCTCTTCTACTCCATGCATTTTTTCCTTTTCTATAAAAAGTCCAGCTAGCACCCAGACCACTAAGGAACTACACTGTCATATTCTGTCAATATTTCAGAGCAATTTTGTGCTGGAATGGATGTCATGCAGGTAAGAGGTAATAACAGCCCTTATGGATATAAACACAACTTCTAAAGTTTGTAATAATACATATATAAAAAGAAGGGGAAATATAATTAAGTAATTTTGATTTTCATGCCCTCTCCGAGATTACTTCAGGCAAAAAAAGTATTTTAGGCAAAACTTAATTTCCAGTATAAATGGTATATTGCACTGCATTCAAGGAAACAGAAGGTTGAGTCACTGCAGTGGTGTCAGTCTATATTGAACTGAAACAAATTGAAGAAGTAATTCATAATACAATAGAATTCTCAGCAGTTGCATATGCTGTCCAGGCTATTTGAATATTCTATAAATAATTGCTCAGAAAGACACAACTGACACTGTGGACAGACTGGATGATGAATCATCAAGGAGTTTAAAGTAAAATTTTGCTTAACTGCTTTGTTTTAAAACCACCTGCACTGTACTGTCTTATGTACCAGGACAGATCAAATTGTTCTCATTCTTTGTCTGAAAACCAGACAAGCTTACAAATTATAAGTTTTATCATACTGTGAAATCGATGCCAAACTGAAGCGCTGTGTATTATGTGATTCCGATTATCCATTTTTTTGGATAAGGATTTAGTATCAGCCATTGTTATAGATGAAACTAATCCAGATTTATCAGACCTCTAATAGTGCTGTGTCATATGGAAGCAATTTTACTTTTATGTTGCCCCATCTTTAAAATACATTTATTAGTCCTCTTGAAATGTATTTTTTTCAGTTGAATTTTTTTTGGTCAGCTGACAACCAAACTGATTACGCTACAGTAATTTCAGATGGAGGCATATATTATGAACAGAGCCCACTGATTTGAGTCAAAGCATCAGTGTAAATGTTGTCAGTGCTTGCACTACTTCATTTAGATCAGTGGATGATGTACATCAATGTCTAAAGACGCACAAAAGCACCTAATGGAGTTTGTAAAGGCATCTAAATAAGTAATCACCTTATTTCCACAGACTTTCATGGAGTCAGGCACATCTTACACTTAGTCACTTCAGTAAAACCTACTACATGTTTCCCTTCAGCTTTGGCCACCTCCAGTTATTTCTTAACATTATCCTTAATAATGTCAATCAAAAATTTCATTTGCCAAAGGTAACTGTCAAAATTCAATATTCAAAGCAATACAGCAAACCTTAAAATCAGGGAATAAAATCTATTTCCTGCATCTTTTGACAAAAATAACACCTTAGGTAAGAGAATTAGCTGCGTCTCCAAGTTCTGCAATTGCAAGGTTGTTCTTCCTGGCATATGTACAGTTTCAGAGTACCACCTTTATATAATATACTACTACACAGTGCTTACAATATACCAAGGTTTTCCCTCCACATGTTTTCAGGTTTTGGCTCACTCATAAGAATCTTGAGTTACAAATGAACCATAGAGAAGACAATTTTTTGTAGTCAATATTGTAGATTTATCTCACTGCTGACATAAAATGACACTAATGAACTTGCTGACCACTTGGTTTCACTTGTTTATTTAAAGAATTAAGGATGTAATGAATCTTTTTTAACTGTTCTTCTGCTTGCTGGTGGGTTGATTTTTGGGAAAAGGAGGACAGTGAGGAGGAAATTGGTTACTTCATCTTATGTGTATTTATGAGATCCCAGATCATTATCTGCCACATTTTCCCCAAGTGAGTAATACTCCTTCATCAGCAGAATCAGAAGGTTCAGTTAAGATCAGAGTCTCAGTCTGCTGGGAACTCAGTAAATCACAGAATCAAAGAATCATCTAATGTTCTGGGTTGGAAAGGACCTTAAGGATCAGGACAACCTCCACTAGACCAGTTGCCCAAAGCCCCCTCCAACCTGTCCTTGTACATTGCTGGGAATGGGGCAGACACAACTTCTCTGAGCAATATCTTGCAGTGCCTCACCACCCTCACAGTGAATATGCAGACAAAAGAAAGAATAAATTTATAGCAATAAATCAAAATGTTTAAAAATGCTACTGAAATTGAAGAGTCAGGACATAGTACTTGGTTACTTTCAGAACTGACACATATATGACCTATGTCTTTTGGAAAATCTACTGTAATTCCTATCAAGCAGACAGTTCAGTAAGATTATTAGAACAGAGAATATAAGCTACAAACTTGCATCGGAATGAAGGTGTAAAGACAAAACATGAAGAAGAGCTGAGAACAAAAAATACACTTACCCATAACTTTGGGAGAAGCTTAAGACTGTATTTTATACAAAGAGAGGAGACCAAACATGAGTCTTTCAACAACTGCAGACAGCCTTTTCTTAATTAACTCCTTAAAATGGTATTTCAATAAATTATATTCACTGACATATTAAAATTCTGTTTCTGGAAGATTAGCAGAAAAGAACAATATTTCATTTTGTGCTGTATGCTACTTAGTATTGCTTTTGGTATTCATTTTTTTTTTAATATACTACAGAAGCATGCAAAACTATATTCAGTTCAAATGACACATCTGAACAAGTCACCTCGGAGACTCTTTAAAGGCAAGCATGCTAGCACATCAAATGGGATGAGCCTAGAACGAAGAGATGCAAAGCCAAGCTCTGCTACTGTTTTAGGCTGTCTCTTGTGGAGAATTTAGATGTCAGCTATGAAGATCATATAAATGCTTTATGTTTTGTACAATCACTATTGATTAATTACAACCCACATTAGCATTCAAACAACCGCAGCAGTAAGACCCCAGAAGACAGTTGTTTCAGGTGAATTACTGATGTGATTCAACAGAATGCCAGCAAATAAAGAGATTATCCCACCACAATAATTATCGAGGCAGTAGAAAAGCAAACAAAATAGCGTAGCAGTGACATGATATTATCTAGTCACAACACCATGTTTGCATAGAGCTTATGTTTAAATGTATCTATTTGAAAATATTGAACACTTGCCATATATGCCACTCAGCTCCTGAAAATGATAATTATAACCTAAGATCCATCCTCTATCTTGGATATACTTATATCCATCACTGTTTCTCCATAGGTTTGTGTATTCTTTGAAAGCCATCCTCAGAAAAAAACTAATATTATGAGAACTGAGTATCTCTGGTCCGGATATTCCACTTTCAGTTAGGTGGCAGAGGACACGAACATCCAATGAGCTGTGCTGGAGAAGACAGAAGTGTGCTGCCACAAAAGCTTACTGCAGCCTTCATAGAGCTGCGACTGAAACTAGAGTAACCTTTACTTCCAGCTTACAAATTGCTGGCAGAAATTAAAAATTACCCAGTTATTTCTGAAAAAAAAAAAAAAAAACAAACCAACAAACCAAACCAAACCAAACAAAAAAACCAACCCTTAATTTAAAGGTGAAATATGTAGATGGGAGGAAAAAATGACCAAAACGACCATGTACAAAAACTCAATTGCATTTTAGTTGAAAACAGGAAAATTCAATACCAATCTTTATTGTCTCTCAATGAAAGAGCATAATAAAACAAGCTATCGTAATTGGGTTTTAACAACAGGTTTTTCCATAAATACCTTTTATGTTTTAATTACATTGTTCAAGCTGTGTGAAGAGAATTCATCTCATCAGATACTGCTTCTTTACAACCATTTCAATATTATTCATTAAATTCGTGTGCCATTGTGATAAAAGAGCATTTTTATCCTAGTCCTTTAAATCACTTAAAGATCTATGTGATTCCTTAGCACTGACTTAACTGATATAGCTGAAAATCTAGCCAGCTGAGTATCTTCATCCTTCCCCTAGTATCTTCATTGATTTATGAGAGAACAGATTTGCGTAAGAGTCCCATACAGATCCATATAGCTATAAACCTTTTATTACCATAACAGGGTTTCTTACCTCCTGTCATTGTTCCTCTGGATTAATAACAGGAGTGGGTCCTCCCTGCCCGTGCTGGGCACCATTCGAGCTAA
>JAOEHY010035694.1:30175-44460 GCA_025447955.1 Psilopsiagon aurifrons
CTTAGAAGGATCCTTTAAACACTTAAAATCATGAAAGCAACAAATTGCTTACAGAGAATACACTCTCCTAATAAAAATAATATTAAGTGTTTGCTAATAACAGAGGCTGTGACATGTATTTCACAGCCTTCCTTAACCATTTTTGGGTACAAACAATAGTGCTCTGGAAGAAATAGCTGAGAACAAAACCAATGTTTAAAAGGAATGAAGCCACATTTCCTGATGCCTCTCAATGGCAGAAAGGCCACTAAAATTTAAAAAATCCAAACAGTGGCTCCTGACTTTAATTTTAGAGCCTCGATTCACAGCATCTGCTAAGAACAGTACTTACAAAAGCAGCGAGTAGTACTAACCTGGCTAAACCCTACTAACCACACAGGCTGCAGAAATAAGCTATTTAACTCTGGCTATGATCAAAACTGACCTACAAAATTGGTATTCTGTGAGTTATACTCCTTTCAGTTTATATCCACCTGCTGTCTCCCATCTTAAAACTCAACTCTTATGCCAGTGCCATCTTTTCATTGCATACACTGAACACCCCACATGATGGACCTACATTTCTTGTCTAGGTGTTAGAGTAGTCCTGTAGTAGAAGTTGGTGGGAGCTTCACAAGTTACTCCAACAAGCACAAAAAATAAGCTTCTGTTTTGAAGTTTTTATTCACTTATTTCCCAAAATACAGACTCTGAGCTGTTTTCTACCACTCAAGAAGACACAGTCAGTAACTGCCTAGTAGCGATATATCTATCATAGCTCCTTCACTTTTGCTTGGAGGAATGAGCGGGTACTTCAAAGGGGATGGACAGGCACCGTGACGGTTTGCTTACTGTATGCAGTCCTGAGCAAGTTAAGGGCTGTTCTAAGATACACCAGATTTCCAGCCACAACAAGGAGCCAGCAGAACTTTGTGAAAGCTTGACCACCACTCTTCTAAAACATTCGCCCATATTCTAGCCTCGTTGTAGACGTTATCCAACCGAAATTTGACAAACACATGCACACTCATGTACAGAAGCCCAAATGACCCATGACATTTTCACAATCTCTTTCCATGAAGATGTAATTTAAATGGGATTGTTGCCCCAAAATTAATGGAAAGTAAGTCATTAAAAAAAGAAAAGAAACCTCAAAAGAAACCCTATGATCTCCTGAGACAACCAGTTATCGGCTTTGCTCTGCATTACTAAATTAATATACTGAAGAGTTCTAACACTATGATTACAGAATCTATTATCAAAATCCATGCAAAAAAGAGCTGGAATATTTCTTAGTACTGAATTAGCAGAATTAAACTAGCTTCTCTTGAGACAGCAAGCTGAATTACATTAGTGACCCATCATCTGGCAAATAATGCAACAGATCATGGAGTACCTGAATTATCCGTAAGCTTAAAAAATACTGTACTCATTCCAAAAGGCAAAAATGTCTCGCACTAATAATCATATAATACAGACAATGGAGGTCAAAAAAGTTAGTGCAAGTTACTATAGTATTCCTGGTGGGTGAACAAATAAGAAACTAAATAAAAATTAAACTTTGATCTCTTGCTTTTGTTTTTCACTTTCAACCTCCTTCACTTCCCCCAAACACAACCAGAATCATACATTGCCCTCTTCTATTCACAGCTGAACAAATTACTAGTGTATTAGTGCATTGCATTACTTCTGTTTTGTTACGCCACTGAAGTTGTGGTTGCCTTCAGTCAATATATCTTTCTCTCAGGCTCAGAATCTTTTTCCTCTTCTTTTTTTTTTTCCATTACAGAATCACAGAATCAACTGTTTTCATATTGTTAGAAGTGGGAAATTTCATTCACCCCTCTCCTCTTAGCAGAGCCACAAAGATGATCAGAGGCCTGGAGCACCCCTCCTTTGAGGACAGGCTGAGACAGTTGGGCTTGTTCAGCCTGGAGAAGAGAAGGTTCCAGGGAGACCTTAGAGCAGCCATTCAGTACCCAAAGGCGCCTGCAAGAAATCTGCAGAGGGACTTTTTACAAGGGCATGTACTGACAAGAGGGAATGGCTTTAAACTGACAGAAAGTAGCTTTGGGTATTAGGAAGAAGTTCTTCACAGTAAGGTGGTGAGACATTGGAACAGATGTCCCACAGAAGCTGTGGTTGTCCCATCCCTGGCAGTGTTCAAGGCCAGGTGGGACAAAGCTTTGAACAACCTGGTCTACTGGAAGGTATTCCTGCCCATGGCAGGGGGTTAGAACTAGATGAGCTTTAAGGTGCCTTCCAACCAAATCATTCTGTGACTCAGATATTATGAACTTAGTTCTACCCACTGAAATACCTAACCCCCTGAACTGCCTGACTCTCACTTTTTCTGACCATGCCCGGCTAGCAATGACCTTCCTCACTGTTTTCTCCTCTTGCATTAATTTCGGCTCTCTGTGTTCAATTTCTAAGTTTTCATTCCAGAGTGCTTCATTTCTTCTTTATTGATTTCACACATTAAACTTCTCTTTGGGGGGCAGACCAGCAACTACTATCGGACTGACATTTTCCATTTCCTCTTTTCAGTCTTTCTAAACCCCATTTAACCTGAACACTAACTTGACTTAACATACAAAAGAGAAGCCAATGCATTCTTGTAACATAGACTATAATATGAAGTTTTAAACCTGTTCTTTCATTTTATTTGCACAGGTTAGGCTATGTTAAGATTTAAGTAAAAATTTCTGCTGCTCCTTTGAATATCTGCCTAACATTATGTATATGGAGTATATTATAAGTAAAAGGTTGCTTCAAAGATCTGTGTATCAAAAATCTATAGACTCTTGCTGTTTAAGTATCTTTTATTCCTCCACAATATTTGCTCTTCATATACACATACATGCATATACACAGGGGTAGAATTAGTAATAAATACATTAAACTTGTTTACATGGTGGTTGAAGTAGATTACAAATGAAGATAAACCCTGTACTTAAGGGTACTGAAAACTAGCAACGATTTTTCACCTGTAAAAATAAAATGGAAACAATAAAAATGAGAAAAGGATCACAGCGTAGTAAAGTTAACACAGAATTTAGGATTATGATGAAATAATTGCATGAAAGGATGAAGAAGGATAACAGGAGTGAAAATCAGACATTATCAGTTATGTTAACAATTAAACTCAGAAGAAAAGTTAAGAACATGAAGCTGAGGGTGACAGGCCAGCCTCCAGCCCAAATTCTGAAATAAGAGGAACAGAGCATTGCAGGTAGCAAGACTGCCGTCTTGTCCTACAGGCACAGAAGAGACTAGACTAGCATAGGGCAGCAAAGTAGGACAGGAAATAGCAATCTGAGCAACAGATGGTCAGTAAGCCCAATTTCAATATACTTTTCAATAATGTGTACGTTCCTAAAGGAAGTTCTCAGAGAAAGCATATTTAAAGACATGCAGGTCAAGGGAGGATGAGCAGCTAACAACATCAATTCAGCATCAACTCAGTAACTTTCTTCAAGTTTCTGGGTTTTATAAGACATTGGGAATGTGAGAGACCTCGTATATCTTAAGTTCAGAAAAACATTTTTCATATGGTGCCACATGGGAAATCATTACTCAGTCTACAGAAAATTAGGATTAATAACAGAAATATTAGGTCAACAAGAAACTAACTAAAGGGAAAATGAAAGTGCTTAGTATTGAGAAGTTTCAGGCTAGAGGGAAGCTATTAAGAGAGCTCCTCAGTGATCAGCCTTAAGAGAAATCTTGTTATTTTCATAATGACCTTGGCCGAAGTACCATTATTACACTGGTGAAACCTTGTGCTAATTTTTTGGGGAGGAGATAATAAATATTGGGAAGCATTAGGATATCCATATGCAAAGAAATTTAAGACCTTGAAAATACAAATAAGATAAATGCAATAAAAATCCATTAGACATATGGCAAGGTTGTCCCCAAAGGACAAAACATTTCTTCCATATGCCAGAAGTTGATCATGAAGTTGAAAATGACTGAGGTGAAAAAGGATCAGTCATAGGATTTGAGTTGTTATTGCCATATGCACAATGCAACTCTAAGATGCACCAAACAATTTTTTTCAGGAAAGAAGGAAATACTGATACTATTGAACAAGATGTAGGGTAAATCTAATCATTGGCATCTTTAAAATGCCATAGAATCATGTTTAGTCGTGTTAAAGAATGGTAAAAATTGAAGAGGAGCAGAAAAAAGGTGCCAACATGATCAGAGAAATGGAAAATCTAACAAAGACAAAAAGAGACATAAAGTTCTTAAGCATATCTGGTCTGGCGAAACGAAAGCCAAGACGAAATATGCCAAGTAACTGAACAGTGGAGGAAAAAAGAAAAAAAATATTCAGTCCAGGGGCCACAGCTGGCACAAGGAGAAATAAATATAAGATGTCCATGAATAAAGTAAGCTGTAAATTAAAGAATATAGAAAGTCTAAACATCAGAACAATCAGAACCTGGATCAGCCTTGGATCAGGAGAAATGAATGCAGCTCCCCTCCCCAGACTAACAGCTAGCCACACTGTGCTTTACAAGCTCATAAGGTGAACCAGTATAAAGTGCTACTTGAAACAGTAAGGAGCTGGAGTTGGCAACTAGTATTTTTCAGGAGCAGCTATAGCTGTTTACACAATAACACATCATTTTTCCATAGACTAAATGTGCTAATTAAAACAATCTCAGTAACTTTTTCAGGAATTCACCACTGCATGCCCCTGGGACATTTGTGATCTTTCCACTTCGATTACATTTTATTACTGAACAGTTAAGTGACATTTACATATACTTAAATAGAAACTCTGCCTTAAATGAAGCAAAGTACATAGGAAAAAGAACATCCAGAACTAGCCATAAAGAATTCTGTTTCTCAGATCACAAATCTATAAAACTGGAATGGGTTGCCCGAGGAAGTTGTGAATGCTCCATCGCTGGAGGTGTTCAAGGCCAGGCTGGACAGAGCCTTGGGTGGCATGGTTTAGTGGGAGGTGTCCCTGCCCACGGCAGGGGGGTTGGAACTAGATGATCTTAAGGTCCTTTCCTACCCTGACTACTCTATGATTCTATGATATATACATTCCTATTTGTTTAAAGACATAATGATTTTGCAGGCATAATAATATTGCTACGTCTTTACATAGCTATTCAGACATAATATAAAAGATGCATTTAGTTGATGCAGTCTGGATGAGCAGAGGGAAGAGCCAGCTTTTTTAATGCCATGCATATATGTGTCACAATTTCATTAACAGCCACTTTCCAGGACAGGCTCAAACATGCAATTTATTCTTAAGGAGGTAAGAACTGACAAAAGTCAAGAACTTATTTTTTTTTGTAAAGAAAGAGTCTAATCGAACTAGATACATGAATCTAGACAGTTCAATTATCATAGACCCTTGTGAAGGGATATTTGAAGGAACAGTAACCTTTTCATTTGTCTGAACAGAAATGACTGAGGAGCAAGACAGAATAACCATCAGTGAGATCTTGGCAGCCCTTTCTTTTATGATAAGGTCAGGAGTCTTTATTTCACCAAATGAAAAGCCAAGAAGTGCCTGGGAAAGCCATCACAGGAAATACTTGATAAGGAATTTTCGAAGCTAAGTTAGCTCTACAGCTGTTGACTAAACAGCATCCTTGCTAATTGTCCCCAGCTCAGCATCTAGGTCATTAACAGCAGCACACTTTCCCATCCTATATGTTTTGCATTGCCATACTGTTGGAGCTCCAGGCAGCTGACTGGAAGGGCTGTACACTGCTCCCAAAATTAGTTTGCAAACTGGTAGATTACCATTAGAAATCACTCTTCTAAATCAACTGTACACTTCCCAGAACAAGCCCATGACTTACATTAAGTTGTCTACTGCAACAGTTACTTCTAAGTTATTTAAATTTTAAGTAAATCCATAATAATCTACGTATATCAAAACCCAAGTAAATGGTGAGAAAATACATCATTACCAGGAGTGATAGTTAGAACTTGTTTTGATCCTAGCATACTGTACATGAGGAATGGCCAAATTAATAGCAACATCATAACCCACACTATTTGTACAGAAATACAAAAGAAAGAATAAACAAGTACATACAAGCAGCTTCACTCAGAAAACAATTATCTGGTTGACAATAGACAGGTATACTGTCTCAAATATTGCCCTGCAAATTACAGGCATTCAAACTTGTGCCTCTATTATTAGTATGACAGTTATTTTCCAATACTTCCTGACTGCAGTGAAGTTATGTAGGATTTATATCTGTTAAGAGATAAAAGAATATAGCTCAGCGCCTTCATCTCAACCTGCTCTGAATAAAATGTTGTTCACCTCCTTTTATCACAGAACTTGCAAAAACTACTTGGACTTGGCTTACAGAGGCATCCATCCTTCAGAGTTTCAAGTAGATCTAGAATGTGTGTGTCGAGTTTAATGAAAGACATTCTGCTCTAGCAGAGTTCAAGGATATGTATTAACAGCTACACTGTGGTCACCGTGCTGCCTGCAAAGAGAAAGCTATAAATGCTTCTGTTTACACTCAGCTGGCTTCATTTCTCCTATCCAAGACATGGTCTGCTCCATGCTCACTGACATAAGTGGTGTCATGGGATGTGCTCTTGTGCTTTTGTACCATTTAAGTGCAAAACCAACCATCATTCGCAATTTCTCTCCTGCCCTTGGGCTTTTCTTCACTAGTTGAGACAGAATCTGATAAATTATCGTTTTCATGAGCTCATTTTAGAGCTGAAAAGTACAGACTGTATTTTTAAAACATGGAGTTCTCCAGAATCTATGTTCTGTTTATTAATTATTTTAGTGTTTGCTGAGTGCTACCTTCAAGCTAATTCACATCTCATCGCCAGCCATCCTGAATAGCTGGCTTGCAAGTGCAATATATGACTTTGATCCTAGATCCCTAGAAAGGCAGAATGATTAAAAAAATCACTTTGATAACTGACCTCCAAATTTACATTTAATAAGTTATTACTTGAAAAAAATAACTCTCATGTTACTCTAAAACTATTTAAATGTTCAATTTTAGGGCTTGCCTTCTTTTATGTAGCTCTTGGGTAGTACTGACTTTGATCAATGCTCAGCTGTTCCACTTATTAAGATCTCTCATTTCATCTGCAGAATTTGTACTTGTTCAGTATTGTAGCTTCATCAAGATCTCTTAAATAAGCTTAAAAAAAGGTGTTGGATAAACATAATCCTAAGTACAATATACTGCTCAGTGATTTCCCTAGATATCTTTAGACAGGTGTTGCTGAGCAAAATGACTGAAGAACTTACGTTGCCACTTAAGTGTTCTCTCTTATTTCTGGCACTTTCTAATCATTTAATTGGTTTCATCCTTGTTGGTCTCTACTAAACCAGTCTACACAGAAAACTATACAAACAAAGCAGTACCATAATGTTACTGTACACCTCACCTCCTGAATGAGATCATATGAGTTTGAGAAATCATATTTTTTTGTCATTTACTCAGAAAAAATGTGTAAATCATAAACGTAGCACTAGTTCCACTGAAGTGGAAATACTGTGAATGTGTTGAATACACACATTTTTCTTAGGACAGTGGGAAACTAATTTGTTTCTTTCCTGGGCCCGTTAAATAGATGATGTTGTTATCTCAGGTGACATGTCAGCAGAACGCTAGCATGCAGTAGAGGCAGTACACAATACTAATGAAACACTCCAGAGGCAAATCTGGTATACACTGTCACTAATTCAAAGTTTATGGTAGGTTTACTTATCAGTGAAGCCACCTTTTCCAATTTCTTTTTCTCTATTGGCTTTATCCATATTAAGCTCGAAGGAACAAGAAAGCTCTTGGACATGCCTTGCTGAATATTGGCATGATTAATACCTGCTACCTGACAGCTGTGTGTTCTCTCATTGTAAACAGCCTGAACTGTGTCCATACTGAGGTTTGGCTTTTGAAGGACTCCACATAAGCAGAAGGGGGTGGCAGGAAAGAGGGGCTTCAGAACCATTCTCCACACTTGCCCTAATTTCTACAATAGTAGTTTTGCACCACAAAAGTAGTCTGAGCAGCCATGGGCAGGATTACAGCACTGAGGATTTTTAAATAATGCTAATTCTGAATTAGCAATGGGTGCTAACAATTTATTCCAAAGTATGAAAGGTGCTGTTTACTTGCCCAGCAAGAGGCCACTCCAGCTGAAACACAAATAGGGGCCCACTGATTATGCATGACAGACACAAGTTTTCAGAGAAAAAAACCTCTTTGACTAATTGCAAGCCTGTGGCCTGAGGGTCACCAAAGATTTCTAAATAAACCTAAATTCTCTTTTACAGCAGTCATCACAGCATCTTCATGGTAAAGGCAAATATTGATGCCATTTCATGGGAGATTGACAGGAGAAGGTGATGGCTTGAGGTGACCAGATAATGGACAATAGCAATCCCTAGTACCTATAAGCAAAAGTGCTTTAGTTCACACCTCTCCATTGAACCAGCATGTATCTTCTATTTCTCTTGCCAAAAGGCATGACAGTTGGATTAATGGGCAGAAGCCCTGTGCCAAAAGCAGCTGTTTCACTGACCCTTGCCTCTCCTATTCCCTGTAAATGCAAATTGGTTGCTGCTCACCACCAACTGGAGGTACCTGACACCATGGCTTCCCTGAAATTAAGCTGGAACCCAGGAGTACCTAAGACAATGCTTGGAAACAACCCACAGGATCAAGGTTAGCTCTCTAGTAATTAAACTGATGCATGCTATTCACGCCAGAACTCACACAAAACCTCCAAACTGAACTACTGATGCTCACCTCAAAGAATGTCTTCACATAATGGAAGGAATTAAACATTTTTAAGGAACGCTGATGTTAATTATAGCAATTCACAGCAGTGAGCCCTAAAACACTGTCTCAGCCCTGCAATTACAGATCTTGATTTGATTTTCTTTCCTTTTCTTTTTATTTTCTCCAACAAGTTGCTGATGGGTTGCAGTGCCTGACTTTCCATGACATAAGCAAAACTGATTTTGTCTGGCTCTGAAAAGCCAAAATCTCTTTAGTGAGACAATGTTTCTTCCTACTGCATCTCCTGTTCCTCTCACGGCGTCACGTGCACACTTCAGAAGCACAAGACACCTTCCTGTTTTGTGCTGAATACCATTTTTTGCTCAATCTCTAATCAGCCAGTTGTTAAGGGAGCTGCAGAAGCACACAAAGAGAGCAGCTGTTCCTTGCTGCTGCAAACATGCAGCTCCCCAGGCAAATGCTGTCTGAGGCACACCCCAGAAGCAGCTGCTAAGGCACGTGAAGGCCTCCCCACACCACAAACTAAACGTTCTCCCCTGGGACAACTCTCACCCTATAGCATGAGCAACTCTATTCAGCATTTTGTTTAATGTAGCATCATGAAAAGACAAACTATACTGCTATATTACCATGTTACTATAATAAAGCCACAGAGGTTGCTTGAAAAATAATGTAATAGGGGTCTTTTTTTAAATAGTCCACATAATCTGCATCAGAAATTAATATTTGGCAATTTTCTGGACATTATAAGCACCAGAACATTTGGTAATGGAATGTAATCAACCAAACTACATGCAATACCTAAGGTAATATAGGCACCAAAGTAAGCAAAAATAGTGTTTTTTAAACCACTAGTCAAAGGTACAGGGCAAATTAAAGCATGGACACAACCCCAGGATAATTCAGAATTAAAATGGAACACCTAGGCTGATATTCCATCTCATTACACCTTGTGACACTTCAATAGCTTTTAAATAAGCAATATATATTTAATCTGATTTCCTCAGCATTCTAAATTTTGGAGTGGGTTTTTTGAAAAAAAAAAAAAAAAAAAAAAGAGGGAGCAGAGAGAATCAGCTTTAAATTGCTCAAACATAATGGATATAAATATAGGTTCTAAATGAAAGTTGTTGGTGTGCTGCTTCTTGAAAGTACCGCCAGTTGAGTATGTCAAAATACACCATCCTATAAGACTTCAAGGGAAGTTGCAATACTTAAGAAGTATTCCTAGGGTTTAAAGCAGTTTATCCCTTCCCAAAAAAGAAAGAAATCTGTCTTTCTGTATTTTGCTCCAGTGAAAATTCCTTGCGTAAGCAGAGCTCTGTGACAGATCAAAAGACATGGCCATATGGATCAATTTGAGGTATCTACCTTGGCTATTCAATTCCCAAGGAAGACATATGGATGTTCCCTTTCAAAAAACTAATGTCAAGGATGTGAACAGCATTTTTTACTGGAGAGATACTATTTGCCTGGATACCTTTCAATTTTGTTTTTGCTTAGAACTTCAACTGTGCTTAAAATTAATACTACTGGTTTTGTTTATAAAGCATCATTTTATGGTGTACGTTTTTCAGTGAAGTATCTCTACAATAAAGGATAACCATGTTGCCACTGTGAAAATTGCCCAAGAAATTAGTAACGGCTTTAGTTTGTGTTAATGTGCAAAACAACGAGTAAACCAGAAATTAGACAGATTTTAATGAGAATTTAAGCATTTCCACTGTATTTTCTGCAGGTTTTAACCTAGTTGTCAAGCAAAATTATTTGAACAGTTACATAGCTTTTTCCTAATTCAGTTTATTTGACAGTAGTAGATCAAGTTACAGATATTAAATACACGTAAGTAGAAAGCAAGATATTGAATCATGAAATGTCTGAAATGACACAGAATTATAGAATGGTTTGGTTTCGATAAGACCTTAAGATCATCTAGTTTCAAGCTTACTGCCATGGGCAGGGGACACCTCCCACTAGACCAGGCTGCTCGAGGCCTGTCCAACCTGGCCCTGTCAAATTAAATCACAGTAGAAATTTGCTGTAGGACTTGAATCCCCATGCACTTTGAACTTACGGAAGTAAACTGTCATTGTTACCTACATAACTGCTGCTATTGACAATTGCAGGGAATTATAAATTAAAATAACCTGTTTCATTAAGACATACTTGATAATGAAAAATATTAAAAGAATATTTTGAAATGAAAGGAATATTTTGCACCTAGGGAAAAAAATATATCAGTCAACTCTACAATTCTGTATCCCCAGATATCCCACATAAAGCAGTTATGCTAATTGCTAGTATTTAGTGTTCCATTATGTAGAGCAAACCTGTACTTAAATATCTATTTCTAGACTAATTACACGTGAGAAGGCTGTTATTGAACATGTCTAGCACAGCATGTCGATGTCCCAGGTGACAGTTTCCCTCCAGGACCCTTAAGCAGTGCTAGAATGGTGTGCCTTGAGAGGTGAGCAGCCCAGCTCCTTGTACTGGTAGGGCCCCGCTTATGGCAACTCACCATGCCAGTGCTCTGAGTGGCCCTGAGGGACACAACCAGAGCTGACCCCAGTCAAAAAATGCCTCCTCTGCCTGCAAAGCTGTCCTGCCTGCTGGGAGGCCTCAAGTGATCACTGGGAAGGAGTGTGGGAAAGCTGGAGCAGCAGTCGGGTGCTCTCTCCACCCATCTCCCCAGCAGTGGGAAGAGACTCTCAAGAGGTGTCTAAATCTGCTCCTCCTTCCCCACCCTCCTTTCCCTTATCACCACAATGGTGCAGGCCCTTCATCTTTAGGCAAGAAGTATTATTTTTGTCTATTTACTAGAAAGCCTTGAGTGGCTCTGTATGAGACTTAGGATCATAATTTTTCCATTTACACTAGCTGATATAATGAAGGAGCGAATCAGCCCCCTAAAGCAAATGATACTATGCCACCTTCGGTGCAAGGGATATACGTAAAATCTAAAATAAATACTACTTGAGTGAGTATATAAATAAAATTATGCAAAGGATATACTCATGGCACAAAGTAATTTCTTGTGGTCATTTCTGAGTGGGAATATTGCCTAGGCAATAGCCTGTAGGGTAAGGATACAGTTAGAACTAAAAAGCCTCCCTGGAAAACACAAAGAAGAATGATAAATTACAGAGTTGCATGAAGTTTACTGAGTTTTTGGCACTGTTCCTGTTGAGCTCTAATCTGGCCTGGCTGTCACATTTGCTCTGATACCCATTTTGTACAGAGACTGAGAAAACAGCAGCATGCTCTCTATGTCTTGTACTACGTGTATGCATAAATCCCACTCACATTTCTCTGAAAGCCACAGTTCTTTGCCATGCAAAACTTATATCTGCTTTCTGGAGTACATTAATAAAAGTTGCAGCAATAACCAAACATTAGCTGAAATATTCTCCCCAGCCCTCATATATAACTGCCATTCCCAAATCTGATTAGTGTGAATCTGTCTCTGGGAGGAGACCCACACCCATATGCTATACAACCCAGCAGGCAAACAACTCATCTGACGCAGCATGAGCCAGGAGCATCAACATATACTAACAAGATGAAAAGTTTTAGACAAACATTACTCACTTGTTAGAGAAACTGCATCAAGTGATCTGCTTTTTGAAGAAGTTAAAAAAGTTATTTTAATTCCACATCTACCCCTGTAACCCCTCTGCAATAATCACTCAAGATTCATAAAATATTTACACTGTTTAAAACACTTAGGCCATTTCATTATTATTTTAGATGGAAAATTATGGTTAAGAGCAGTAGCTTTAAATCTGAGGAAGACTGTATGCTAGGTCAAATTCAGTGATAGGAAATACAGTATACACTAACCATTACCTAATTTTAGTTACAAGTGGTCTTAACAGACACACATACATATGAAGAATTTAAATACCAATTGCATTTGCAGTGCACTTCAACAAAGTGCATTATATATTAACAATAAATTCTTGACTGTCCAGTGACTCATGTTGAAAAGGCTGGCTTTGACGCTTCTGCTATTTATGTGCGAGCTATTACATAAACTGCAAAATCAATATAAAATATTACTTATTTAATGAATGATATTAAAAAAGAGCTAAAATACTTCTCAGAGTTTTGTAAACATGATTTTTATAAATAGGGTGGTAAAGAACAGGAAATAATGAAAATATAATGCTGACATCTGTACTTCAGGCTCCCTTTACAGTCAGCAAGGAACAAGCAAATCCAGATGATGGTTCTTTCATCTTAGGTAAGATATCGACGTTAGGTTAAGAGCAACTCACTTTAGAAGTGAATGTTTCTCTCCTCTGACTATGAAGAAAGGTACTAGATCACAGTCTCATTGTAATTGCAGAAATCCAAAAGCTAAGTTGAATTCCACTGCTTCCAAATGACAGCAAAAACCCAACCCCAAGACTCAACATCCCCTCTCCCCAAGAAATTTTGAGAAGTATTATTGACAAGGAGCAATTACTTTGGTTAAAGAGCAAGACTTAGGGGAAGTAAGATTACACAATTTCAGACAAAAAGGAGGAAAGAGACAAAACGTCTTCCTCCTCCACCCAAGAAAGAACATCCAGCAGTGGGCTTGAACTACGGATATGCAGATTTAGAGTTCCTGTTAGGCACGGCTTTCTAATGGTCAGCTAATTGCTGTCTATGCCTGAACAGACTCTGTAAGAAGGCTATGAAATGTCCACCCCTCTGAATTTTGCCAGAAGAGTAGGTAACTCTTGGAAATGATTCTGTTTGAAACAAAGGGGACAGACAAGAAAACGTCTTGATAATCCCTCTACCGTAAGAGCGGTCCTTGGCTGATGGCTTCATTGTCCATCTTATACATCTGTCTATCACCAATTACTTTCCTATGCCCATCAGAAATCACTGTTACTCATGCTTGGCAGCACCATTCCAGCTTTCAAATTCAAAAGAGAAGTTGAGAGCCCACAACTGCACAACGCATACAACTTTTTTTTAACACTTTTCAGTGTTAGAAAAGAAGGCAGCATGCCTAATTTCATTACGGTGTTGCAAATTAGCCTCCTTTAACCCAGCAACAGTCATCTGGCACAGCAGCTTAGTTTTCCATTAACTTTCCCTAATCATATTCCAAGTCCCAGTAATGATTTAATACCTTGTGTTCATTGCCAGTTTTGCTGCTGCCAGTGCTTTACCTGCCCTTTTCCTCCCCTCTATCAACCCCACCATCAACTCAGCCTAGGCAAGGCACAGAGAGCTTATCCACCATTAATATTTGCCCTATGTCTCACAGGCTCAAGGAAGCCATCAAGCCTCCTTGAGTCAGTGAGCTTATATTCAGTTAGCACTGAAAGGCCCTACTTATGGCCACAAGAGGCACTGTTTTGTCTTTTTTTCCTTCACGCCAATAAATTCTCATAAATCAAATACATTCACTATTCTTACCCTCTACCAAAACAAAATGTTATGTCTAACTAGAAAAACTGAAGTAGAAAAGTTCTGAATGTTCCAAAACCTTTCTATTTTACCTGGGAAATTTGTAAAAAGCAGCGT
>JAOEHY010035695.1:14649-36816 GCA_025447955.1 Psilopsiagon aurifrons
CACAGCCACTCCCCCCCCCCCATCATTCCCAATCACTTACCGTTGCCTCACACTTGAACTGGTAAAACAGAGCTCACAAACATCCCACATCTGTTTTAAATATGCAGTCAGCCATCTTAGCCCAATGAAGCTGCAAGGGCTGGTTTTCCTGAGCCTTAGGACTTCTGCCATGGAGCTGCTGAGAGCCACACACCCCTTGTCCTCTACAGTGGAGGTAGCCACTTTTAACAGCTACCATTGTTTCTGCAGGTAAGTATTTAACTGCAGCCTGAAGACAGAATGTTATTGGTACCGAACAGTCTTTCCTACTCCTGATGAGCTTATGCTCTATGGAGGTGAAAAGTAGAGGGTAGGAAAATAGCAATAATAAAGCTGTTAGTCTCCACCTTTCCCTTAACATCTACATGCTTAATTTGTTATATGAAACTTAAGGACCCAACCTTGGCATTATCAGATAATGTCTCCTTCTAAAACAACCTCTTTGAATTTGCTTAGAGAAAAACGTTCTTAGTTTCTTCCAATCACAGATGGAAGATGCCATTTCCTAGTTGGCTAATGGTCACTCAGCAGAGGTGCAAGAAGTGAAAGCAAGGCCAAAGTAGAATAATGTTTTCGTGTCTTTTTTTGTAGCCATCCTAGTAATCCGTTAGATATCCGTTCAAGTTTCTTCCTTACATTTCAGCAAGCTGTTGATACCAGCTTGAGGCTTTGGTACTTCTCGGGAACCAGACTGAGCTTTAGGTATATCTGTCAGCCCCTAACAGAGCTTTTCTGGGACAACACACACTGTTAACACCCCGAACAAAGAACCAGAACTGAGATCAAATTCTCACTTAGCTGAGGGGATCTGGCTACAGAACAGAACTAAAGGAGAGGTCGGGCATATTCAGAACCTGAGCAGTCTCAGCAATGCTGATGTTCCTCCTTAAAAGGCCTGCCTTTCAGTGGATTGCTCCCAGCATTGGTGCTCCTTTCTCCTGTCAATCTGAAGCCATCATCCTTAAAAATGAATTAATCACTTTTCTGGGAACCTTTGCCTCCAGTAGTGCTTCTTCCCACTTGCACCTAAGCTGTAAAAAGGCCAGTAATTGCTTGGTACTGCTGGCAGGGTATTAGGTAGCAGTACTGTTTGTTATACAGAAATGCTTGCTTCTTTCACAGAGATCTCTAGAGTACAAATTTTGTGGATTATCCAATGTGTGAGTGTATTTTTACCTGATGTTAAATGTTCGGTTATTGTTATCTCTCTGTTTTTGCAATTAGTAGGTATATAAGGTTAGCAGGTGGGCAACAGTAAAAACAACAAAAAAACAACTCTGAAAATATAAGTAACTGTGAAGGCAGTTATTACTTCTTTGCTAAAGTCTGCTAGAATCTCGTAGAAGAGCTTCTTACTGTTTTGGACGAAAGGTGTTGAAGTAGATCACTTTATGAGTAGATACTGTTGCTGATGGAAAAAATAGCGCACAATCAGCGCTGAAATAAATATATAGATCTTCTTTGAATTGACTGAGAGCTGGATCATGACTCTTATCTTCACTGGAGATCACTGGTGTATTGTGTAGTAAAGATAAAAAAGGGAAAATAAGCAACTCTGCAATCTTCTATTCCAAGTGCTTCAACCCACCACATGTGGGATACCATCAGAACCTTCAACGAACTCTAATTTAGGAGGAGGAAGTATTATAATCTGATTAGTACTCTGTATGTAACTTTCTCAATGTTTGTATCAAAGCTTCTTATTTACCTTTAAAAAAATCACTATTAAGAGCTGCATTGGTGCTGTCATCCTGGTGATTTCTTACCTACTAAACTCCAGTTTCTGTATGAATTGTGTCGGGGTTGTGACCGCCTTCAGAAGCAGGGGATCTTGCAAACAGCAGCTTTAGACAGAAATCACTTTGATGTTGATGTTACTTACCTTAACATAACTAATACAGGTTGTGGTTATGGTAAAGAAATTGCTTAGCATGCTGCTACACAATACACAAAATAAAAAGCCAATGGGAACTTCTAGGGTCTAGAACAGCTTTAAAGCCCAGATGAGAAACAGCTGAATTTAGCTATCGTTAGACTATGCATTACTAAGGAACAAAGACTTGACAATGTCACTTATGGCTACTTCCTTGTTTGGGAAAAAAAAAACCAACCCAGGTGATTTGGTCTTTCTGAAACTGAGGCAGAAAGAAAAGCTCATAATCACTTAAAAAAATATATATCGTTCAGCTAACTCTTCTTTTTGTAAGGTTCTATAATAACATTTATCCTCACTTTCTGTCTTAGTCTCACTCATACTACTCTGCTATCCAAATTCCTTTGCATTTTCTTAATGCAAATTTAGTACTTTCCCTTTATGTTTATGTCATTAAGCAGAATTGTTTAATATCAGCTTTGTCTGAACCAGTAACTATCACATGTGGTAACTATAAGTTTCTGTGTCAGGAAGGGTTAACAAAGTAGTGTTGATTGTGTCCTGCAATTCAGTAATAGCTACTATCTAACAATTTTTACCTCTTTAGTAAAGATTGTCTTAATATTTCATAGTGTTATATAGCACAGGATGTAAACAAATTATGTTACAGATTCTGTGCTGATCTTTTTCCTAGCATTGTTATCCCAATTAAAACTCACAAATTTTCTAGTGAGCCAGTAACTTCTTCGATTAATTTACTGTTCTCATTAGGAATGTTCTAGGGTCTGTCTCACATTTGTTAATGTGAAATTGGTCTTGGAAAGGGTTACCTGAAAAGCCATAGACATACATAAACAGAGAGACGAGAAGGGAATTGCCCAGATGTGCTTAGTCCTCAGTAGTTGCAGGTATCTGCATTACTGCTGTTTCCAGTGTAACTAATGCTCAATCACATTTATTTATATCATTATTTTCCTTTTGCATATGGCTTCTGGACCTGAAGTTTCTGTTAATTCAAAGAAATTAGTCTCTTCAAATTTTTATCTATGCAGCGACTTATCTGTTTCTGTGCCATCCTATTTTCTAGTATGATATGCAGGAATCCTAAGGAACACTTTCTGTAGATTTATAATATTCCAAAATGCTCTTAATGTAACACCTGAAGTAATTTTAGCAAGGTATGTGTAGGTGGTTGCATGGACACAGACGTGAAGGCAGATCGCACAGGTCTCCAGGAGACCAACAGTTTCAGTGAGTGGTCTGAACAGCTTGCTCTCACTGTTGAGTTCTAAATCCAAGAAACTAATGGATGCCAGTTACTGCACTACCCTTCCTATGTTTAGATACTGATCATGCTTTAAGAGTAACAGGCCAAAATACTTGTTAGCTCTAATACTAGGAGTACCTGAAGTGAGGCAAAAGGGAGAGTAGCAATTGAAGATAAATCTCTGCATCTCAGTCATCTATTTTTTCCCCTCCCTGTTATCTTTTCCCTTTTAATCAAAATGCTTTTTCAAGGTAACTTTGGTATTACTGAGTTGCAGCAGTAAACTATATGGGAATATTCATTATCTGACCACATCTAAAGAAAGATGATCCCAAATTATAAAACATTGAGTTGCAATTGTAACTGCATGAAGAAAATACAGTGTGCAGAAAATTCCCCAGCACAAGCTGATCTGTATCTAAAAGCACTAGGTTAACCTGGACTTCAGAAAAAGCCAGCAAGTCATTTCTGCTAGCCCTGTAATCCCAGTGGTGTTATTTACCTGGAGCAGACTTTAGATGACTGCACAGAGATTTGAGATGATTCAGAAAGGTGAAGGTCCAAGGCAGGTGGTGAGCCAGCCTGTGTGGCTGTACTGATGTCCTAGACTGGGGAGTGATGCTCTCTCTACAGGAAGAGGAGTCAAATGGCTCTTATTGAACCCATAATTTGTGACTCTTGTATGCCCAAATGTAATGCAAATCTGCTGTTTTTCTTGTTTGAAATTACTGACAACAGAAGATGGAATGGAAGTTCAAGGAAATGGTTATAATAAGCGCCACCTCAGAGCCTCATGCTGACTTCAATTTTCTTACGTCTTTCCCTGCTTTGAACTCTTTAAGTTATGTCCCAGCAATTTAACACTTGTGTTTTGTGTTAGATGAACTCTTTTAATATAAAAAAAGTCTGAAAGTGCATGTTTGGTGGTAACTGCTAATTCAGTTGAGACTGAAGTAATCAATACAAGAGATTATAGTAGTGCTTACAGTTGTGATGCAAATCATTGAAAGGGAAATAAAGTAAGGGAAAATGTTAATGTCTTCCTTCCAGCATTTGCATTAGCTACAAGACTTGTTCTATGCCAAGGATGAAAGAACTTGAGTATTTGATTTGTATTTGACAGCCCAGTGGGTCAACTGCTTAAAACAATAAAGTTGACTTTAATTCAGCTGATCAACACAATTAACAGTTGATCATGCATCTTTGTGGAGTTAGTGGTCCTAAGTACTTCAGAGATCACCTGCTGAGGTTCCTGAGTTTTAGGTTGTGCTTTAGGGATGGTGCTGGTGGGGTATTTTTTTGTTGTGATGGTTTTTGGTTTTGTTTTTTTTTTTTTTTGGGTGGAGGTGCATGTGTGTTTGTTTTTTTGCTGTTCTTGTTTTGTTTCTAACCCTATGTGTTACTGTAGGTTTTGTGCATCTTGGTGGGTTGTTTTCTAAAATGTGTGTGAGAAAAGAAAAAGAGCATGTAGAAGAACTGCATCCGTACAGGAATATGGTGGGAAAGGAAGATATAACAAACCAGCTTCTGATTCCTGGCTTTGACGTGTTGGATGGTGCCTTTCAGTGTCACTTTTGATGGCTAACAGTTCTTTCCAGCAACTTCTGGGAAACAAGAGGTATGCAAAAAAGGGTAAACCTTTGTGGGAAGAAGTTTTGATTTGTCTAGACGGAGCTTCCTTGACATAATGTTGATAATTGTTCCCTAGCCTCCTGCAGACTACCAGCTTTGAGCAGCTACAGCAGCAGTGTATTTATGCCTGTTAAACCAGAAGTTCTGCCTGTTGATTTTCCTGCCTTCATCACTTTCCATTGCTATAGTCCAGCTATGTTATACCAGGACATTAAACATTCAGCAAACAGAATGTCTAGACAGGCTGAAGACTGTCTGTGCTCCATTTTTCACAGTCAACTTTCCTAAGAATTAAAAGGCTATTTGGAAAGAGAAAATGGCAGAGTTCTTACTATGAGACACCTTCAGGCTGCCTTCTGAAGCGAGCATGGAGTAAGAGACTCTGGTAGGGATTTCTAGCAGTGCACAAAATTCCTGTGCAAACCTCCCCCTCTTCCCCAGAGAGGCTTCAAGCGTTTGATAGTTATTGCTAATGTCTTAAACAGCTTGCACTTGTATTCTAAGGACACAATACTACATAGAAGTGTACCCTGTTAGCTGGTAATGTCCTGTTTAAATAACAGAGGAAAGGACCAAAAGTTGACTTCCTTGCCACAGAAGACAGGAAGGATCTTTTTGAGGTAGAAACAAATGGCTTCCATTTAAAGTATGGGACCTGTGGACCAACAGAAATATTTTGCTACGCATATATGCTAGTTTTAGCAATGCTATGTAAGCAAGCAAAGTAACTTTTTCCCATATAACCTTTGTTTTCTTCAGCACTGACCTTTAGTCACTGTATAGTAAAAAGCAAGTACTTGTTTCCTGCAGGGTGGAAATTAATGTTGTCTCTAGAAGCTTTGTAAACTGAAAGTTCAATAAAAAATAAGGGCTGATGATGTTGTCACTGTTAATCTACCTGCACACTCTGTATGATTATGCTATAATGCCATAGAAAACTTAAGCTTTGATTTCAGGCCCCAGAACAAGCCTGGGAGGCTCTGCAAGAGGATGGAGGAAGGAACGGCAGTCACTCTGTGCAGCACTGGCTGCTGAATCCTTGTGCTGCTTGCAGGAGTGAGGGCACAAGGGTGCTCCTATCCAGCCATGCCTTTGGGGTCTTCCCCAGCTCCCCCTTCCCTGTGCAGCTGAAGATTCCTGGGAAGCTTTGTGATAATCTTCTTAACTTCCAGTGAGGTTAGAACAGCATCCTTGTGTAAGTGCTTAGTAACCTGCACTCTTTAAAGCAAAGCAAATTTTGCTGTGTTAAAGAAAGATGAGCCCTCCAAGAACAGAGAATATCAACAAAGCCTTCAGACCAGTGGCCAGGGTATAGAGAAGCAGCACACAAGATGCCCAGATGAAAAAGGACAAACAACTGAATGTGAACACCCACTAGATGGAGTGATTAAAAGGGTGTAACATTTTTACCTGTATTAATGACAATAAAAGGTAGGTGGCAGATTTACTGTCTTATGCCATTCAAAGTCATATAGAGTTAACAAAAATTTGGTTACAACATTCAGTACATGAAAGTACTGAAAAAGAAATGTCGGTTAGAGCTAGAAATCTACCATGAAGCATTTGGGGACTAGAAAAAAGTCATATAAAGAAGGTTACAGTTTAATTTGTCAAGAAATTGAAAGGTGATTTAAGCATGCATAAATCGTCATGGAGAGAAAATTAGTACAAAAGAGCTCTTTAATCTATCACTTAAGAGTATAGCAAGAACCAATGACTGGAAACTAAAGACAAATGCGAAGTTTAAAAGCATGCGCCCTTTTTCCTGCAGGAAAAAAACAATTCACTAATGAAAATTAAAAAAAAACAAACCAAATAACAAAACTCTAAAGTTCTGATGCCTTCAAATTAATATCCTTTGTTAGCAGCACTGCTGCTAGAAAACAAAGGTTATCTGATGCATTAATGATTTCTGGGTCTTGGGTTTAAGTCAGATGAAATCATTTGATACTCCCTTACAGTTTATAATCTGTAAAATGAGACCCTTTCCCCAGTTTGGGGGAGAATGCAGAGAGAGGATAATTCTTGGGAAAAAAGGAACGCAAGAAATGAAGAGACAGAAAACATTGCTCCATGAAAAAAATATAAATATTGTTTTATAAAACAGCCTCCTTAAGTGCATTTTTTGGTCAGTAGTTTTGACTACACCTGTCATTCATAGGACAAATTAGGAAGGCATAGCAAAGTCAGCTGGCTGAAGACTAACTTTTAGTTGTACGTAAGAATTGCTATCCTGGCTCACAGCAGTGGTCCTCCTGAGTAGCTCTCCCAGCTAATCATGCAGTTATGCCCTGGGAAGGTGGGAGAGAGAGAGAAGGAAAGGGAAACCTGATAGCTCAGTGTCCTTTGGCAGCCTTTTGACTTGCTGGATAATGTTTGATGTAGTCCTTCAGCTCTTGGTACTGATTAGGCTCCTCTGGAGCTGTGTGTGGGAGTTTGGGCTCTGCAATTCAATAGAGGTGGATGTAATAGAGAGAATCTAAAGGTGTAGAAAATGTGCCATAAGGAACTTAGCTTGTTTCTTCAAGGGAATATGTAATAGCTTAAATACTGGTTTCAGTTTTTAAAGTTGCTGCAAAAGGAAATTAACAGTTTTCCTTCAACACTTGAAGGAGACAGGATTAAAAGCTCCTGAATATCCCTTAACTTGCTAACTTCTTGATACAAGGCAAAGCTTCCCAGTAGGGTAATGAAGCATAGCTAAGAAAAGGTGTGTAATCCCAATTGAAAGGCTTCAGGGACAGGTAGGACAAAACATCTGTCCAAATGACATGGGGTGGCCCTGGTTTTGTTATGATGCAGATAAACTTGGGGTCCTTTCTGGCTGTAAGATTCTTTATTTTTTAACCCTGCTTCTTTTGGGCTGATGGCCATGGGGTGGTGCGCTGTTTAGCTGGAGGCTATGACTTTCTGCAAATGGATATTTTGCTGAACAAGGTTCTAAGTGTTGCCAAAGAATGTACATCTCCTCTTGATTCTAAGTAAAATCGATCAACCAGTTTAAAAGGCAAACATTGTTCCCTGATAAAATGCAGCTGGTGTGCATATGAGCTTAGTCAGCAGACTATAAAATAGCATAAGCTTTCCATAGTGATCAGGAACATCAAAAGCAGAAAGTGTATTTAAAAAAACAAAACCCAACCCTCCAGCAGATTGTTATAATTATTAAATGTAATGCATCACAAGTAGTGATAGAATATAGCTGACTTGATATTACCCAGACAGGAAGAAATGATATGGCTTTTCTGTGACTCTGTATACAGATTTCAAAACTTGGAGAGAGGGTGGATCGTCAGATACAAAAGTATGTGTAGCCCATCAGTTAAAATAGGTTTGCTATCATAAGAGAGGCATATATTTACTGTAACACACACCTGCAACTTTTGAACAAGTTAACAGCTTAAATGCCACTCTACTTGGGAACAGGGGAAGATTAAACTATGCAAATCTCTTCAGTGAACTGCCTTAGTAAGATGCACTGGTGTATAACACTGGTGTGTGGTTAAGACTTACCACAGAGTAATGCTTGCAGGTTCATGTGCAATACCTGTCAAAAACCTTCCTGTTTAAAACTTAAAACAGAAGTAGGGAAGCAACAGGAACAACACTGCTGCTTTATGGGAGTCCCTCAGGTACTCTCAATGATCTGGAAATCAGCTTCTTTATTGTCTCTGCTTGCCCTTGTGGGGCTGTATCCTGTATGATTTCAACTCCAAATGGAAGCAATAAGGTAGGATGGACATATGACTGCTGCCAGGAGAGCAAGTCTCAGATGGAACTTTTCTGAACTTTCCCCTTCCTCTTTAGATCACATTTCCTTAAGAAAAAAACCTAAGGGAGTTCTCTTATGTGTCTGCTGAGAAAAAAAGGAACCAGAGGCATTTCCCATTGCAACCAGTCTTTAAAAACTGATAAACCAATTAACAGTTGCATGAAAAGCCTTTTCATAGCATGGTGATTTTTCTTTAAAAGAGAGAAGTATCTTTTTATTATTTGCACTTTTAATCAGATTAATTGGGTTCTGTCTGAATTTCTGAATTGCCTCCTTCTATTATGCTACAGTCAAAACAGGCTAGTGGTGGAGTAATGAAAATGCTTTGACTTTTTGTTGACAGGGCTGTTCTGGATTTCTTTCAGTACTCTGCCTTGGCCTTATCTAGTTCCTCTGACCTATAACTTGCTGAAGTAACAGCTTGACCTGTCTTTTGTGGTCTGGGGGCTGGGAAACCTCTGGGCCTGCTCTTTCACTTGCTGCTTTCTCTGCTTGCAAAGATTTCCCTCTACTATGTAGTTCAATCATCCCACAGTGCCAGGTAGATGCCTTTTTTTAATCTCCAAATTCTGTACTACTGAAGATTAAGAGCTAACTGAAATTGTCAGGGCCCCACAAGTCAGGAAACTGGCTTCAGTAAACTCCCCCCACAAGCCATTAATTTTATGATCCTGTTGCTTTTTGATTTTTTTGCAGGTGTATCTGCTAATGTGAGAGGAAGAAATTATTCAAAACCTAAGGATTTTGCCTATTAATATAGCAAGAAGTAATAATATTAGTATAGAGAAGCCAGAGCTTTAAAAGGAATGTGACACTCTGTAATAAAACTTTGAGAACAACAGTGGTTAAACCTAACAAATAAAAAAAAAATGCAGAAACACCTAAACACCAATTTTAATGTTTTTTTTTATTAATTTAGATGCTTCATATTGCACACAAACATATTTCTGAAAAACAAAACAACTTACAGCCTCTTGGTATACTGTCTCTGGGTTTTGAGGGGAAAAAACCCACTTGAACCACAGCTGTGTTAGACACAAACTGGCTTTGCCATGTTACCCAGCAAGATGCTGCACTGGGAGGCTGGAACACACATTACAGCAAGAAGTGGTGTGTCCAGAATTTTGCAGAAAAGCTTTAGTGGCTTAATTTTCATAAAATGTCCTCAGTATTGCCCAGTGATCACTCTAAGATGAAATCTCATCAAGGCAGTAAGATTACCAGGCTGTTTATCTTGTGATCAGGGCCTACCTTTGCTGTCACTTCATGTACAGGAAAGATCCATGAAGAGTTATATTGGAAGGTAGCATAAACCATAAATTTCGACTACATTCATTAATAATCAGTTATGAGAATCACACCAGCTTATTCTAAGGAACAGTCATCTTCACCTGTTCTGTATTCTGTTGTCTCAACAACTAAACTAAGAATATGGAACAAATAATGTTTGTTATGAACATGATATATGTTCCATATTGAATATGGAACAAAGAATGTTCCATATTCTGGCTCCAAAAATGTCTCTGGTATGATTCAGTAACTGACAGAATTCTGCTGGGTTTTTTTTTCAAACTGTTCTATATTTCAGGCTAATTTAGAACTTTCATACAAACCAGCAAACTTAAGAAAAACCCAGCACTGACTAAGATACATGAATTTCCAGGAGCAGCATGAAAGTGGTAGTGTCTCTGGGGAACTCATCCTCCTAGTGCAGGGTGCTCAGAGTCACCATTGAAAGCTGTCAAAAACTAGCCAGCGTCTTCCTAGATGTTGCACAATTGCCGTTTTTGCAGCTACAAAGTAGGAAAAACGTTTGTTTACCTCTAAAGGTGAAAGTTAAACATCAATGCTTGTATGCATACATTGAATTATACCAAAGTTAAAAGAAAATTGATGATAGGTGACCTTTGCAAGTGATTTTCCAAACACTCTCACAACTATTTAAAGCAACTTTTAACTATAGTAAGTTACTTTGGAGATGGGGGCTTAAAAAATATCCTATAATGAGAGAGCTGTAAGTCTCTTCCTTATATAAAAATAGACAGACATATGAGTAAGACACCACAGGTTTGAATAAGTACATGGCATGGATTTAATTGTCATGCCGCTCCCTGTGTTTCTGCCATGCAAGAGCATGGATTATCACTCCGTGTGAACTGGAATACAAGGAAGTCCATGTGGCACCCTTCTGCCTGTTTGCTGGGGGCCCAGTGAGCACCACCCAGCTTCCTCAGCTGAATTAAATCTCAAAACATTCTATGAAATAAAGCATAATCTTCATAGCAAGATAAAATACTTTAGGAGCCACCTGCCTTTACCCTTTAAAAAATGCCTCTTTAAATGTAAATTTAGCTTTCCACCAGAGACAGTATTGCCATGGCAACAAATGCAAGAAAAATAGATGTCTTTATACAAAATAGAGTGGGATTTTTTCCCCCTCTTAAACATACTTTATATGAAATAAAGTATGCAGCTATGGAATTAATGTATACACTACCTCATACAGTAAAAAAGAGTGTCTTTTTCTGAAATGGTTCTCTGAGCTAGAATCAAAAGCACAATTGCTTGCAGAAAAGAAACACATTGTGTACTTACTTAACATGCTGTAAACTAGGGCTCTCATCTTGCAGTTTGCTCTACATGGACTGGAATGCAACAACCTTCAGCAGGGTACTATGCAGGCAGCAGGACCTGCCTCTGCACAAGTTTACAGAATTGGAGTCTAAAATGTAATCTCTCCTAAGTAATTTATATTTCAAATGCCTTGGTGTGCAAGTTTGCTTTGTACAGTCTACCACTGGAGAGCTTTGTTATTCAAGGGGCATATAGATAGTAGTTCAAATTTCTCCTATCATTGAATGCAATTGAGGAATGCATTCAGGTTAGGTTTGAAAAATAAGATTGATGAGTGGTGTACTTTAAATTGCCCACAAACAAACTCCTCCATCTGTTTCTACATCTGTTACCCCCTACAGAGGTTGAGGTAAGAAGAGACCCAAGATGGCTGGTATCATTATTTTCAAGACCCAGATCCCTGCATGGTAAAAATAAACTTTCATTTTATACTATTGTATCCTTTCCCATGTCAAGCTTCAAATGTCACAGTGCAGAACTACAGTGACAGTTTTCAAACAGTCATTGTTGAAATGTTCCATGTTTGTTTATTTACCCTCTTCTTTCTTTCCCAAGTCACTTTTAGCCTTTTCACTGCATGCGTTGTGTTTCAAGGCTGCAAGTTAAAATGCCTGTGCTTGGATTTTACCTATTTGAGAAGGTGAGGAATTCTGTGCTTGCCTGTGGAACAGAAACCATCCTGTACTCAGCTTGCACCTCTTGTCAGAATAAGACAATAGATTACAAAGATTAAGCCATTTCTTCTCGCTGTATGGCAGGCAGTAAAACTACATATCCTCACTTAAATATATGTAGAAGAACTGATTTCTGCTATAGATTGTGGTGCTGAACCTGGTACGTCATTCACTGTGACGGAGTCAGCAGGAATGGTGTTGAACACAGCAACCACTTCTTTCTCTGTCTGAACTGCTGATTGGTATGCTCAGTAGCATTGGCAGCTATTGCTTTGGGTACCACTCTGTTACATTTGTTGGTATGAAAAGAGTAAAGTTGAATGTTTCCAGAAATGGGATGGGCAGAACATTCTATAACCTCCTCTTCAGAGAAAAGATAAAGAAGTCTGTTTTGGAAAAATAATTGTCCTTTTACATGTACAAACAGTTACGCATTACATGTAAAGCTGCTATGCAGAAATGGATTGCAATGGATTAGCTAAGGCATCAGGGAGTAGTCAGTTTTCCCTGCATGTCTTGGCCTGTCAGACCATGAGCTTGACAAGAGTATCTAGGCTGGGTCATCCTGTGCACTGACTTGCCCAGTGTCATGCCTTGGGCAGTAGCTGCTAACGAGGTGTCTAAGGAAGGAACAAATGTAATAAGGCACACTGGCACTAATCCTTCCCACATGTATTCTCCTGTCCTTACAGTTACCTAAAGTTTTGGATCAACTACACGTAGCAGTCTGCACAGCCTATGTAACGATGCGTCCTTAGACAGCCTTTGAGACTGAGTGCTAGTAAACAAGTATGGAGGAGAAAGCACCTACCTGCGGCAGTTCATGTGGGTGCTGCAGCCCTGGGGAGTCAGCCGGCTCCACAGCTCTGCTCTGAAAGTGAGGGCTTCAACCAGGTCAAGTGCCAATCCCTTCAGCACACGCAGAAGGGGCTGTGCATGCTCTGTCCCACAGCAGAGACCTGAATGTGTGAAATGAATGTTCTGAGACATCCTACAGCAATAGGACATGAGCGCATGGGGAATGCAAGTAAAAGACAATGGCAACTGGTCCCAACCTGCCTTTCTTCTACAGTTGGTCACTGTGCTCCGAAGGGAAGTGATGAGGGGAGAAAGGGTGCTTTATTGCACTCTTAATTCACTGTACCTACTCCTTTCTCCTCCGTGGACAGGCCTGGTTGGTGCCGTGCAAAGGCTGTGCTCCCATGGCAGTCAAAAACCAGGCAGCACTGCTGCACGACGACCCCACCGCGACGGCAAGACAGCCCCTCACCGAAGCGCGACCTGGGCGAGCCGAGCCGAGCCCAGCCCAGCCCTGCCCGAGGGGGCGCAGACCGCCCCTACCCGCCCATATCCACCCCTCCGCCGCCGGCACAGATTCACTCCTCTCCCCCGGGCCGCACCTCCGGGGCCCGCGCCGCAGCCAGAGCGCATGCGCGCGTCCTCCAAGCCAATGGGGGGGGCGGGGCCACGCCATTCGGGTACGGCTGGCGGAGGGGACGCGCCGCTGCCGCGATGGTCTCCTGGATGATCTCCCGGGCCGTGGTGTGAGTGCCGGGCAGCGGCCGCGGGGGCTGCCCGTCTCCCGGGCGGGCCGGGCCGGGCCGAGCCGAGCCGAGCCGAGCCGAGGGTGGTGGGAGGGAGGCGGTTCTCCTACTGCCTTTTCCCCTTTAACCCGTTCTCCTCTTTCCCCTGTCCCTCTCAGTTGGGCGCCCTGCACCCGTTGTGCTGCCGTCGAGCCACTGTTTGTTGGGCTTCGGGCGGCAGAGCTGCCGGCTTCGCCACTCCCGGCGCAGGTGGGGCGGCTTCCTCTGGTGCGGCGGGGGCCGCGTCGTGCGGGGCCAACTGGCCTGCGGTGAGGGGAGCAGGCGCCTGGGCCGAAGTGCCGCTGTGCTGTGTCAACCGACGGCTTAGAAGTGCTGTGCTTAAATAAACTAGACCGCTTCTAGAAGTTTAATGAGGAGCAACCTATTCTCTCCCCTCCTACTCCTCTCTCCCCCTCCCCCGTCCAAAATGGGCGAGGTAGTGGGCGCTGTGGTTCTGCCCGAGAGTAACACTTAGACTTGCCTGGCAGCGGTTGAGCTGTCTGGTGCCTCAGAGGGTCGTTTCGCTCCCAGAAGCGCCCACAAAGCCAGCACCGGGCTCCCAGAGAGCACCGGTTGTCCTGGTCACACCTTGTGTCTTGCTGTAAGTGCATGTTTCCTAGGGCTGTAGAGGCAAGAAGCTTAGGCTGCTGATGCCTAACACATAAATTGTGAGCATTGCTTGTAAATTGGTTCAGGTGAACCTATAAAATCTGTTTGGTAACTGTTTTTTTCTTTAACTTGTGCCAGAGCTGAAAGGGCTAGGAGGACACTGGGGAGTGGGAAATGGGTGTCTGTGCTGAGTATAGGTCATCAGCTAATGTAGAGGTAGATTGACAGTGTTATTGTGTATTGTCTTTATAAAGCTGAGCTTTTGGCACCCAAAGGGGCAAATTTCCTTAGGTGAGAAGTACCATCTTACGTGTTGTCCAAGTTTTATTTGAGAAAAGGTAAACTCCAGTGCAGCCTCTAGTCTTTTTCTTACTGTACTGTTTGTTCATGAAACTGATGGGTTATTTTGCTCATTTGAATAATATTTCCCTGATAAATATTGAGTAGTATTTGAGCAGCTGAGTCTTCCTTGTGCTCCTTGCTGTGTAGCTCTGTGACTGAGGGCCCCAGTGCTTATTGAGTTGCTGGAGCTGAGATTTGCTCTGTGTGACTTTTTGCTAGGTAAATGAAGTGAATCTGCTCACAAAGCAGTCCAACAAATTCTGAATTAGTGCCAAGTATGGAATATAATTGTATGACCCAAAGCAGGGTCTAATAAGATTTCCCTGTTCTGTTGGTGACACATGCACCCCTTAAGCTGTCTGGTGAAATTTCATCTGAAAACTTTGTTGTCAGGAAGCTTTCTCATACTGCCACGTTTTCCTTCTGTAATCTAGCTACCTAGATAAGTAGCAGTCATTCTCCCTGTCCCTGCTCCCTGAGATTTGTCAGACAATTGAAACTGTGAGTAGAGCATCATGTTCCAGGATTGGCAAAGCATGACGTTGGTTTGGAAGAGAGAAGCTGTGAGGAATTGCCGTTGGTGCACTTGGTCAGTGTGGTCTTCCCATGGCCGGTACACAAGCACTACAAGGCAAGAGGCATACACTGACTTTCTGTACATCAAGTGCAGCTGCTGAACCTGTTTCTGCTTTGTTATGTAAAGGCACCAACCAAAGAGTTTTTATTTTAACAGCTTAGTCTGTGTTGATTCTAAGGGTAACACCAGTGATGCCAAGTTACGACTGGATTCTAGTGAAGTTAGTTGCTTTTCCCCTGAAATGGCTTGCTAAGGGCTGTATTTGAATTTTGAGGATTAAGTCCTCTGTGGGCCTAAACCAATAGACAGGAAATGAAGAGAATAGCTACTGCTCTCCATGGGTTCACTGCAAGAGGCAATAAAGGACAATGTGCAGTTCTCTGTAACTTGGTTTTCTGGTTGCTCTTGGTCAGTCATTTGTGTGCCCTAATTATTTTTGCTAAGAAGGGAGTCCTTAATATTATTTATAAATCTTTTCCACCTTTTTGTGTCCTTGTCTCATAGCTGTGGGACTTAACTAGTTTGCCAGAGTTCAGCTTCCCAGGAAGGGGAAAATGTTCAGTGAGAACTTGGATGGCTTTGAGACTATTGTTTAACTTTGCTTAATAGGGCAAAATTCACATGGAAAAGGAAGGTGAGAAGTAGCACAGAAGTAGCTGTGGTGTGATAAAAGAGGTTTTAATTTCAGTGGTTTTGAGGCTGTCCTCCTTGACCTTTTTCTTAGTGTCCACTTCCTCAATTTGATCTGGTTTTCTTCCTGGTCTCTTTATAGACATACCTGTTCCAATGGCTTTGTTTCTCTGACTTGTTTGTCATGAGTTCAGAAGGCATATACTACCTTTTCCTTAAAGGGCATAAGAAAGATAAAAATATTTTTAATCACCCTGTAGCTGCTGCTAAGACCTGGGGTTGTCTCATATGTATACTTGTAGTTTAAGTGTGGTGGCTTTCTGTTGTATCAGAGAGTGATGGATATCCTACGTTGTCCATAGCAAGTCCAGGAAGCCATGTTAGGCAGCCATCAGGAATGCTTATTGTCTAGACTAGTGATTGGAAGGAGCAGCAGTTGTTCAGGCTGCAGCAGAATTCTCCTCTTCTGACTGACCTACTAATTTTCAGGGCAAAAAGAGCCGCAAAATATTAATTTGTAGGTGTGTCGCAGTGCCCTCTGCTGACTTTTGACTTGGGGGATTTGTTCTGGCATGCATGTCCATCAGGAGCTTGACTTCTGATTCAATTTGAGAGCTTGCAGTTTGGGGTTAGTCAACTCCACTAGAACAGTTTGGGTAAAGCTGTAAGGAAACTAGGTAATGGAGCTAGTAGAGAATTACAATTCTTAATTGCATTGAATTATCTCAAAGTCATGCACAGGAAATGGGGAGTGGTTCCAATTCACTGTTCCACATAATAATCTTTGACAGAACTTCGTTTTAATGATTTTTTTTTTTCCCCCACCTTTGGTTTATAGATGCTGTTATACTTGGGCATCTAAACATGTGAAATACCTTGTAGTAATTGCATTTCTTGTTTTGGTCAAGAAGGAGAAGACTTGAAGCACATAATTAAAACATCTTTTCATTTTAAAGCTTTGTGTGTGTGTGGTGCTGTTGCAGTAAGTATAGGTTGTTGCTAATTCTAAAACACACTGACTGTTGCAACAATTTTCAGAATGATTACTGCAAGGTTTTTCATTTCCTCACTTCCAAAACCAACAAACAGTAATTTTTCTCAGAGGCTCAGATAACTTCTCAAAATGGTAAAGCTTCTCAAGTTCTTAATTTTTAATGATGGGAATAACTTTTTAAAAACTTGTGCTGCCCATCACGGTAACTTCTAATAGAGCCTTTGCCTGACTTTTAGTCTTCTTTGATTGCTCGTTCTTATCACTTGCGAGGTCTGAGCAATTGTGTACATGTCAGTTGCTGAGGCAGTATTTAATAGTAAACATGCTGAGTACTTGTCAGTCACAGCCTGGTATGGATGAGATCAGACTATCCTCTTGTGCCAAGCAAAGATGTGAAGCATCCTAAATACAAAGTAGATGGCCATTTTGTTCTTGCAATCTGTTAACGCAGACTGTCTGCTGTAATCTGTTAGAGCTTTTTTTTTTTTTTTCTGTCCTCAGTTAAAAATGAAAGTTCCCCCATCTGTGTTGGTTTGTAACACTTTCTACCCCAATGTTTAAGCACGTATTTTTTTTTTTTCCAGTAAAGCTGGTCACTGGTCGTAACTGGTGGAAGGGAGAGTTGTAAATGGTCCACAGGGAGATGTATTTGTCTTGGGTACTAGTAGTTACTTTTCTGTCTGTTTGTACCTGTAATGCCTGCCTTCCGCACCCCCATTTTAGAGCCTTGCAAGGAGCAAAGGGTGTACAAGTTAAAGATTTAGCAAGTGTTGCTTGGTTCTAATATTAGTTTGTAACTGTAACTACATGAAGCCAAAGACTGAAGTGCACAGGAGGTGACCTGAAGGTAGGTAGTAGCGTTAGTCTCTTTGCCACTTCAGATTGGAGCTGTTTCTTGCATGGTAGTTTCCAAGGCATCCTCTTACTCTGCCTTTAATGCCTCTACTGTTGTTCAGGCGTTTCCAGATGTCCAGCTGCTGCTAGAATTACTAGAAATCTGAGAATAGGTGGCTGAAGCTGTAGCTTCAGTACTGATTGGATTGTCATCAGGAGTATCTGGCTTTGTGTGGTGGTGATGTTTTATGTAACTGTCTGTGCTTTGATTGTAAACCTGGATTGGGTCTTGCTCTTGGAATGCAAATACTTTAGTTAGAAAAAGTAAGTACAAAACCACTTACCCTCTTGTTTGTTAATCAACATGTTGTCTTGAAACACACATAATTTATCATATGGAATTGAATAACAATACCACCACATGCTGCATGGATGGAGTAGCTATATACAGCCTCATCTTCAAGTCAGAAGGACCATTTGTGGGAGAGTTTGACTGTTTGTAGCCTGCTCTTCTGCTGGCAGGATGAAGTATGAAGGATGTCGTATGCTGTTGAATGCTGAATGCCTGCTGGTATCCTTCCAGTTTAAAGGCCCATAAATTGCTGCTGCTCCTGTGGGGGAAAAGGAGTTGCTGTCATAGTGTGAGTGACTGAGATGGATAGATGTGCTGAAATGTCTGTCTCACCACGGAACTGCAGAGATTCAGTCACCATGTATCAGTTATCCCTGGCACTTCATACTATGCTTAAACAGATCTGGCTTGTCTGTTTCTGGGATAGGCTATCCTGCCCTTCACCCCGTCCTCATTCCACTTTTCAGAGGATCCAAAAGCTGTGGCCTTCTTTTTTGTCAACCCAAATGAAAATTAGCATGCTTGAAAGAGGTCAGTCTTTTGCTTGTTGCAGTGAACTGTGTCAGCTCATGTAGTTGCTAGGTAAGTGCTTGTTGAGAATGAAAAGTTGCAGGACAAAACCAGCATTGTTTCTGGCATCAGCGTATTACCAGACTGGTTAACATGTGCTCTGAAACTATATACTTCACATACACGTTGCTGCTTATTCTTTCTTGTGGTGAAACTAGTTCCAGTAACAACGGTGCAGCTGTTGTAAGCTCTTCTAACCAAACAGGGTGTCAGATTTTTTTAAAGGGTCTTAAATTTTATAGGCTGAAATCTGTAAACATATGTAAATCTAGGGATTAAGTGTCTTGTCTGTGTGAAAGTTTAAAAACATTTACATAATTGAGCAGTGAAATCATCAGAGCATTTCTGTCCAGTAGTTCAGCTTCTCTGTTAGTCCTAATATGTACAGCAAAAAGGGTCTGCTCACTAAACTTGATTGGTAATACCTATTCTGTGACTTCAGTGCAAAGTGACTGCTCTGACAAATTGTTAGAAGTGTCTCCACTGCCTGCCTAGCACACCGTTTTTGTAAATTGTTTGCTATGCAGTCTAACTGTTCTTTTCTCTCTCGTGTTTTGGGGTAGTGTAGATTCAAAGCATGCGTGGTCAGGGTTCACAGCCCATGACAAGCGGGTGGACTTAAGCTTGCTCAAAACAGATGGAGCACAACTAGAGGCATACTGTAGAGTCTGACATTCTTTCTTAATGATCTTGGCATATACTCTGTTACAAAATGTGCTGAAATCCACATCTGTCCTATGTATTGTACATAATGAAATACCAGAAACTGCATGGGCTGGCACTAAAGGGTGTTTCTAATTAAAGCAGACAACCTCCACTCTTGCAAGTCCAGCAAACCAATGTCTTCTTCGACTGAGCATATTTTAGGCTCTTGAGCCTTTCTGCAATTTAGGTGGACTGGCTTGTATTCCCTGGTTATTTTGTATGTAGAACCAACTCCTACATACAAACATGTAAGGCTGAGGAAGATCCAGGGCCAAATTCTGATAAAAAAAAGTTTTTTTTGCTCAATAACTTTTAATCCTTGCTAAGAAATTATTGAAAAATATATGTAAAAACACATATGGTAGAAACTTCTGGTTCTTCATGTGTAAAGAAGTTGTCTCTAACCTTTTCGAACCCTTTTGTTCTGCTTTTGTAATTTTGGATTTCAAATCCTATACTATTATATAAAAGTGTTAGTTTTTTAGGGAAGAAAATATTACAGCTGAAAACAGTACGATCTCTCTCTTGTGAATCTTTCCAATTTTAAAGACCCACTAAAACAGATTCTCACAACTTACTGCTGAATGAATGAGACGAGGTATGTAGTCTAGATAGGAGAGATTGCTGCAGGGTTTTTGGTGACCAGTCTGACTTTAAACATGACGGGTCTCGATGGCACTGAAGAACTAATCTGATAACATGCTTTTGGACATACAGGAAGATAAAACATTCCATTGTGGCTAATGCTGTATTGAGCTTTTGTCAGCTATCACTGTCGCTTTCTGGTTCCATGTTTCACTGACAAAATAATAGGGCATTACTCCTGTTTCTGTTGTGTCTTACAGCTAGTCTGCAAGCATTGACATGGAAGTGGGTTTAACTAGATGAATGCTTTACCTGTGTTTATCATCACTGAAATATTGCTCACATATCCTGAAGACAGTTGGAACTTGTATTTGCTGTTGAAAACTAAGTGCAATTTCTTTGAAAAGCCTTTAACCCAGCATTGAAATGCAAGGATTCACAAAACAGTTTTTTTCCTGGAGTGTGAAGTCTGGCATAATGCTTTACTCTTTTCTGCTAATAAAGCTGTTAGAACTTGCAGTGGTCGGAGGGGAAAATCAGGGAACAGTTTGTGCTTGTACCTTCCTACCACTTTCTGGTTATGTTATTTCCTCCCGCACCTGGTTTTGTAGCTCACTGATCAGAGCCGTGGAAAGGAAAGTGAGGAAAGTGGTCACTGGGTTAGAGATACCTTGATTAGTTTTGATAGTGTAGTAACATTATCTTAAACAGTTACAATAAAAGAAAAAAAAAAAGTTATTTATTTGGCTTTGTGCTCTTGTTCACTTTTGTTTGCTAATTTTTTTCCCCAGACTAGAACTTTGTTCTGGAA
Source organism: Psilopsiagon aurifrons (assembly GCA_025447955.1). Taxonomy (NCBI): domain Eukaryota; kingdom Metazoa; phylum Chordata; class Aves; order Psittaciformes; family Psittacidae; genus Psilopsiagon; species Psilopsiagon aurifrons. The sequence continues at coordinate 35,133 of JAOEHY010035695.1, forward strand.
CACATGGCTTCCTTTATGTCTCAAAGCGTGTCTAGCTGAAGTGTATTTACTACTAGACTTCCAAAAGTCAGAAGAAGCTGACCTATTCAGATTTTCCAGCAGCCAGCTCTGAAAGTTTACTTGAAGACAATATACCCACAGAAACATGAAATACACATTCATTTAAAGTGTGTATTTATCAGACATTAGTTTGGCAGATATGCAGTATAAGCAGTGTTGGTTTTACTGTTCTACATATAGAACTTTGTTACTTTTTCTTGAATAAAAGTTAACCTTGAATGCTTGACACAAAATGGAATTCACTGTTTGTGTAAACAGTGTAATGTGAATCGGGCAAATTACCTTTCACCTGTCTGGAAAAACACACTTAGATTTGCTCTGTATTTTCTGGTTTCTTAACCTGTTTACATATTACCAATAAAATGTATTTGTGTTAACAGAATTATCTAAAAAATGAACTTTTGGTTAATTAGCATAGTGTGCATTATCTGTTTTTAAGAACCAAACCTACCTCTCAAACCAGTGCTAAATAAAAACCAGTAAATGATTTAGGTTCAGAAGGGAGGAAATGGCAATATTTTTTAGCATAGTATTTTGACATTAAGGTTAAGTTACTAGTACAACTGTATGAATAAGTTTGGTAGAGATTTAGCATGTTGTCAGTTCCTGACTTGGTGTCTAACAGCATATTCAGAGAGTATGGTTATAATTGAGGAAACATATACTTTGGAATGACAAGTCCAGATGTTATCTCAGTGGTATCTACTAAATACAAATTTCATAGAAGTGTTTTCCTGTGGTCAAGTTTGGTTTCTGAATTCTCAAAAGAGGCTTCTGAAATACTTTTCTGAGTCATAAGAGTTAACAGAATTGTTTGGAAATCACAATCTTTAAGGCAAAACCTGAGATGAAAATAACTTGTGATGATCAAAACAAAAAAAAAACCATTGTCTGAGGAAGAGGTAGTACAGGCTAATTCTAACTTAGACTTGGTGTTGTGCTGTTGCGCTTTTATTCTTTGCTCAAATTCATGTAAATGTGAAGCATTTTGGGGGGAGTGCTAAGACCTTGAGGCTTGTCTGCAGCAACCCCCTGAAGTTCTAGGGTTTGCAGCCTTTAAGTAGGAGCTTTCCAGGCCTTCAGCTTAAGACCTTTGCTTTTTTCTCTAAAACCAGCTAGCCATAGTAATACTCCAGTGTGGCCAGTGGCAGTGTTGTAGGGTTTTTTTATTTAAAAGTAAAAAACAACCCATATGATGAATGTATGATTGCATGCAGTGTGGCTTGTCTTTCACTTACAAATGGCACAAAAATAAAGTGTGGTTTTTCTTGGAACAAGCAGAAGCAATTCTTAGCTGGGACCACTCCTATTTAAATGTTAGTTTCTTATAGCTAGTTATTTTGATGTTGATGTGCTCCAAGAATGTTGAGAGAAGATGCTCTCTTAGAGCAGCAAACAGTGACATGATTGTGGGTTTTAACTTGTGACTCGATTTGGGAGGCCAGGTCTGCTAGAGGCTGGTAGAGCTGGTCTGACGAAGAAGGGGAAAAGCGGTTTTGGTAGGAGGCTTGCCAGACTGGTCAAGAAAGCTTTAAACTAGATGTGTCGGGGGAGGGGGGCATCATTCCATCCCAACACACCCAGTCAGTTGCCAGCACCTATAATAAATGCTCAGAGCAATGTA
>JAOEHY010035696.1:0-45085 GCA_025447955.1 Psilopsiagon aurifrons
CCCCATTATTAAGCTTTATCAGATCAAATCAGTAGTTAAGTGCATGTCAACTACAAAGCAAAACCAGAACACTGACACTGCAGCAAACTGAACATGATGCTCAGTAGGTCGCTAAATAATAGTAAATAAATTAATCTTCTGAGAATCACTGGCTGGGTGGTGGCTTTTTACATGCCTCAGAAATAATAATCTCAATGTTTGGAATAATAAATATTTAGTAGAGAAGTGACCTACAAGAATCCAGTGAGAGAAACTGACGGCAGGATGTTGATTTTTTGTTCCACTTTCTTGCTAAATTGATTCTGCAATACAAAACTCCAGGAACTGTGCTGAATTGTGTGCAGTGACTTGTTTCTTGATTACTCTATTGTGTCTAGCAAGTTAGATCGCAATATGCAACAATTCCACCAGAACCACAATATGTGCGTTGGTCACATATGTATCACTGTGTCACTTGGTGTACCACTGTACCACTTGGTCACTGTGTGTACCACTGAAAATTCTCTTGTCTTCTTGCACAAACCACCAACCCAAATAAAAAGCAAAACAGTTTAATGTAATTTATTTTAAATGCTTCCAGAGAAGTTTAAGGCTATTATTTAAAAAAACCCAACAAACCAGTCAAGTACACACATTCATTCTTCCCGATCTAAGCACTCTACAGGCTTTTCGCTCTTTTGGAACATTTTGCTGAACAGGTTTTCTCAGCATGGTTCATCACCTACTATGCTTTCCTCTGCCTTTTCTTTTGCAAACCTTTCCTTTCTCTCATCTTCACTGGCATACTCAATTCAGCTCTAAAAATGAAGCAGTTGAAATAAATTACAAAGCTTGAAACGGAAAAGAAAATTGACTTCTTTTTAAAAACTATAAATACAGAAATATGTTCTATCGGGTAAAAATGACTTCTTTTAAAAAATAAAAATACCTTGATCTATATCGTTTACCATCTTGTTACACTGATTTCTGTAATGTGCACCAGCATATACATAAGATACTTGACATTGAAAATTTTCTGTAAACTTGTAGAACACAAAAATGGTTTTGGCAATAACTTAGCAATTTTTCTACTTCTGTTGTTACGAGTACTTTGCACAGGTTATCTTGTGTAATATGAAGGATTGTTTAAGTTCATTAATACACAATTTTTATAGCTTGCCATACAGCACTGGCATTATTTCTTATGTTAAGAAATAAAGCATGACCCACGGGTTACTGAATAGTAACAGGATGTTGAACTAAGTGATTTTAGACTGCATTTAAGTGACTCATCTGCTTCTCATCATAATGAGTAGATTAAATCAGCCACCAGCAAACACAGTAACATTTCCAATTACAGCATGAGATTAAATGCAACAAAAACTTCTAAAACAAGACTAGAGGAAAACATAAAGGATGCAGTACATCCTAAAGGAAAAGCAATTCCCTTTCTGTCTAAACTTTCTCTACATAATCCTGTAAGGCATTTTGTAGAGCACCACTTATACAAAATCGTCACTTAATTTTAAAAATCAACTACATGTAATTGTAAACAGATGTTTACAGAAAATTATAAAATTTTAACATGAGTTTAGTGGTGTTTAAAACCAACAGTGGAGGTCAGTGGAGTGCAAAATGCTGAAGAGGGTCTATTCACAAGCAAAAGCTTTTTTCCATTCTTATCCTGTTTGGGATTATATATATATATTATATACGGCACTGAAAGCAAACTACCAGCTTATTTACAAAATACCCAGTACTCTCAGCATTTCATTTAATTCAGTGCTGGCTGTAGAGGTTTGGTTGCTTGGATTTTTAGTTGATTATTTTTCGCATTACATGCTTTGATAAATAAAACACAGCACTATGCTGACCACTTTAACCAACCAGAATTTAGTAAGTTTAGTTGCTGGATCTTATGGCAGTGCTTCATTTTGAAAAATTCATCTCTAAATTTAGAGTCACATGGTTACATGGCCCACTGTTCATAGTTCTTGTTGATTTTAATACCATAGGAGTTCAGATAGGTTACTGCAAGATGTTTTCCTTTTTTCACAAGAAACTAGTTTTTCCTTCTATGCTTTTATGAAAGCTTATCTTGATACCACCCATCCTGAAACTCCTTAAGTCCACATCTTCAGGTGCCCCATTAAAGGGCAAATAAAGTACTTACATTATGAAAAGATCCTTTATGTAATGCATATATAAACAGTAGTTAAGAGATTCTGTTTACAGCAGGACATTGAGAATAACTGGTCAAGTACCTCTTTCATCCACCTTAGACGTTTATGGAATATAATCACAGGACATGAGTTGCAAGAGATTCCAGCTTATACAAATTGGCAGTCACAGTACAACACTCATAGGTACGAATACAAGGACTGCATTGACACTGTCGAAGAAAATATTCTAAAAGTGCTTCTCCAAATGGTTCCATGTATGGAATGCAAATACTGTACAGGTAAGAGACAGATTTTCTTCCATAAACTGTTTTTGTCAAACATTGGTTTCTATTTGCTTTTCATGTTCACAAGAGTTCGTCTGTTCCATACGTTCACAATCAACGCTGACCTCACTGGTGTCCATACTACAGTCTGACTCACAGTCCGACTGGTCCATTCGCTCCACCATAGTTTCTCCCTCGGGTACTCTGCTTCCATTTGGTGACAAAAGAAAATGTGCTTCCGAGTTCAGCATGCCAGCTTTGCCTGCATATGTAGCTTTTTCTTTCGCCTGGCGGATGCAGTTAAGCCACTGTTGCTTGTTGAAGGAGTCATTGGCTTGGAGTGAGTGAGTCTGGCTTTGAGATCCGTTTTTGAAGCTGACTCTAAAGAAGTTTTTGACTGAAAAAAACAATACATATCAAAACACTGAATGCTTTGGCTGAACAGATTTTATAACCAAAGAGTATATTTAAATAAGAGAATCTGCCAGACCTTTGACTTAAGGTTTTTTCCTGCCAATATTGTGTCAGACGAGAGAGAAGGATCTAGTTACCTCCTTGTTTTGTCGGGCAAGAACACAGAGCTCCACAAGCAACGTCTAATAATTTCATATTGCTGGATTAAGCAATTTTGGTTCTGCCATGCACAACCTACCCATAAAACTTTAGGTGAATCAGCAGGATTAAGGTTTCTCCCACACTTCAACGTCTCTCCTCCTACTTCTCTGCAAAGTAGATTTCCAGAATCTTGACTGAATACTATGTCTTGTGTCAGCTGGAAATGGCCTCATCTCCTCCATTCACTTCACAAATAAAGTGAATACGTACGAAAACCCCACAAAGTTTTCGCAAGATAAGTGAGACTCAAAGGACTCTACTAATAGAAACAAGCATCTTTAGAATGTTCTTGATTAGGAGGACGTTAACTTTTACCTCTTCACAGTAACATGAATAGCTGCAGTCTTAACACTGAGGACATTAATTACCTGTCAGCTGAAAGAGTTACAGAATTGCACTCATACAAGCAACAATACAAGAAAAGTCATAACAGCTAAAGATTTCAAAATACACTTGCTGATAATTTTGTAGGTTTGCCACTCTATCCTACATATTCTCCCCTTTCCAATTCAGTACAGAAGCAAGTGAGTAAAGAAATCCCATTAGCAATACAGTGAACTTTGAGAAACCATCTAAAGCAGCAAGTTACAAGACAATAAGCCAGTTTGAAGTACAAATCAAGATGTTGGATATAGATAGTGTGAATTTTAGAGACAACATCTCGATGCCTCATTGGCAGGCATTGTGGGGTTATGATGATCCTATATAAGCAAATAAAAAATAAAGGGGTAGTCGTACTTCTCTCATTGTTGCTGAATGCACCACGTATGGATCCACCCAGTCGCACCTCTCCGTCTTGCAAGTCTTCTAGCACAAGTTCCCTCACAGGAATTGGCTGCCTATACAGCTGGTAGCAGAGCTGTTCGTTATGGGTGATAGCTCGAGTGATCACCAGCACTTCTTCAAAGAGGAAGACGTGCAGTTTCTGTTAGTAAGTAATAAAGCATTATTCCTTCTTGAAAACATCCTTAAACCAAATTTATTCAAACTCTAGCACATTCCAACCTTGTATTTTCAGCAGTTAAAATAAGGATTCCTCTCATCCCACAGTTTAAAAGTCTTAGGGGGCCTCAGCATGTAAATACATAAATACAACAATTTGAAAACTTCTAAATTTATTTTTCATGTCCTCTTCTCAGTTTCTTATGTCATGATGCTGATATTCTAGTGTCAAGGCCTTGATATGTGCACGGCATTTCAAAATGCTGTACAGCAGCATGCCTATATGCATTCTTCTGACACCCACTTTAACTTTGCTTTGCTGTCTGTGTTACTAAGAAACAGGCAGTCTTACTCATCCAGATATTTCCAATGCTTAATTATGAGCAATATTTTTACAATTCACATACTGTTTACAAACAGCCTCACCACAGCTCTTTGAAGCTCAGAAAATTACTTTTGCTCCTGGGTGGTGCAAGTTTATGTTAGGCTACCAAAGAAAGGCAGCGGTAGTGTGCATGGAATACAGTTCACCGCAAGATGAAAATTGGCAATTTCTTCCTGACAGTTTGCTGTAATTAACTGCCTGTCTGATCTTTATCGGGTGAACCAGAAAACAGCATCCATTTTATCTATCTTAGCTGTATGATGAAACATGATTCTTCTATTATATGCATAAACATGTTACACAGAAGCAACTCCCAATGCTGAAAAATACATTTAGGATTCCATTTACTCAGTTGTTTGTTTCTGGGGGATTTTTAGTAAAACTTTTGTAAGGTCAGCTAATGAGAAAAACATTTGCTTTCATTGTTCGTCCATTCAAAATTTTGTGTTGCTTTTGTTTAACCTTGGAGGACAAAATAAATCTGAGATGTCTGGTTTCTCTTCCATTAATCTCTCTACTAATCTACATGTTCTTATATGCCAGCTTATGGTGCTTATCAATAGTTCAGAGTTCTGGAGTCTGTAATCTGCAGTATCAAATACCAAATACCTCTGGTCAATAAATTAGCTTTGATTTCAACAAATAATCAAATAAACCAATATTTATAACCATAGCCTTTGTCAGATTTAACATTTGTTAGTACGTTCTGTGTGTAGTTATAGACATTATTGTCTTGTCTCTAAGACCAGAATTATGTTTATTTGCCTTTTTTCCCCTATGTTACTGAGATATCCGATTTACAATTTAGACAGGATAATGTTAGGCCTCCCTAAGAGACAGACACACATATATCTGCTTATCTCCATAACACAGGTATTTGATTGCTAACAAAAAAGATGAGTGTTACAGATGGTATTTATCAGCTTCCTATATATGAGAGGGTGATGCTTGTAACTCACCGCTTTTAGTGTCATGCAAAATGAAGGTATCTTTAAAAGCTATTTATGACAAAGTGTTTATTCTTACCACTCCTCTGTTGTTCTTCAGTTCACCATGACAACATACAACACGAGAATTATCAATCAGTGAATCCCTTTGGCCTTCTTCAAGATAAATAAGTCTCTCCTTGTAATATTGGCACTCAGATTCACCAGTTTTTATGTTGATTTCAGCCACTATGCCCTGAATTATATTTATCTGCAGAAAAACAATGAAAAAACCATGAACTTTAATTGGACATTCCAATATTCAGAACTATCCCCTAATAATTTGAACTGTAGCTACAAGAAAATACAGTTTAATTGACAGTATGTTTTTCTTTTTTTTTTTTTCTTCCTTCAGACCAGTCTATAAGAGTATAAATATTAGGAACAGAATTAAGCAGGCTACAGTGTACAAAGACAGTTTAGTTTGGCTTCATCATTGTTTCTAACAACGGCTTAAAAATCTGGTATTTGGCTCTCTATATCAAACCAAAATAGGCTGAATTAAAATAAATAAATGTAAAAAATATAACAAGAGGTGTTTTTTTCTCAGCTGAAAATGCCAATAAATGACACAGGACAAGTAACCTGCTTTAGAGATATTTATTTAAAATAGATTGTAATTCCCTGAAAACTACTGTATCAGAGAACAAGAAACAGAAGATCTGTTAAGATCCTTATCCTGCAGAACATGCAATTAGCCAGACCCACTGAATTCTCAACCTTGGTTCACTCTGTAAGTTACCCTCTGGAAATAAAGTAAATTAATTTTATTTTACAATTTCACTACTTGCACAACCTACGATTTTACAGTTAAAAGTAATAACTGTCTTCCCTTTTTACTTAAAAAAGATTTGCCTTTTCTATGAAAATACTCCCCTTATCTTTAACTTTCTCGTACTATGCAGTCTTTAAGGACCTTGAGACCAATATAGCCAGAATTTAATATATGATTCCTTGATTGAGCTTGTGGAAGTGAAGTTCTAGTAATCACAGGTTGCTTAAACCAATCAAATTCCTCTTTTAGATAACTGGAAGTGGAGCAGGGGAATGGGTTGAGACATACATGCCCCAACAGATAATTCGAGACTTGACTGATTCCAGGAGATGTACTGGGGATCAGCTTGGCCCAAAGTGCTTAGAGCAGATTGCCAGACAGGAAAAGAAATGTACTTCCTAAGCTTAAACAGTGTTAAGAGCCAACCACATACAGTAACTTCTGTTTTCCAATTTAAATTGGCAAATACACAATTTACAGAATACATCACTTCAGAAGATAAAGCATTCTGCTGAAGCAGAATATCACTTTTTTATTATTCATTAATAAGCAAAAAATATTATAATCTCCTATAAAAAATTAACCCTCAAATCCAACAGTAACTCACAGCTTCTTCAAGGTGCTGCTGATCTGGATGATCATTGGGTGTGTGTCTCAAGATTTCTCTGAGTAGCAATGGGTATTTAACCAAACGGCTTCTTGGGATGTCAAGGAAATTCCAAAGGTCCAGTTTACGACTAAAAGGTGACTCTAAGCAGCGCTGTAGGAAATCTTGCACTCTGTGATCTTGTTTCTTGTGATCCAATAAAGCTTTGGCTGCTACTTGATTGCTGCAGTAGCTATCATAGGAGTTCAGGCATGGAAGCTGAGGAAGGGAATAAATTATTCTGCAGCTGAAACAAAGCAGGTTGCTACAATGAAAATTTCAGAACTCATGCTGAAAATATTTTCGTTGGAGATTTATCCAAAAATTATTGATGACAATGTTTCTAAAGATTACAGGGTCCTCTAACTACCTTGTTGCATCATTTAAACCATTTCAAAAGCACTAGCTTGTCTAGTCCTAGAAATCTGCAATATTATCCCAAAGCATTAAAAATACCTGTGACATCAGACTGAGCGCTAATTAGTGCAGGCAATAGTTAAACAGAGAAACCTGATTTTAATTATAAATGGAAATAAAAGCCTAGGAATGAGCACTCCCAAACCTTGCCCCTTTATTTAGATAAGCAAACTTCTATAGTAAAACTTTTATATTGCCTTTAAGAACACCTTGACCAAACTAAAATGACAGAACCATGCCTTGAATCTGAAAAAACCTAGCTTGTATGTTTATTAGAAGAATATATCCATTTACAAAAACTGCTATATTAACACATTATTATATGTAAAATATTTAACAAAAGACATATTTGGACCAAGGGAACTTGAACTGATGTTCAAACACATCAAAAAATAAATATATTTAAAATTACTTTATGCAAAGAAAACCAGCTAGTTTTTGACACTTTGAAGCTTATCACTAACTATCTGCATTAGGTACTAGTAGCAGTCCTATTTCTCTTGTTTACAGTAGGCCACTGTTTCACTCAGAGTTGCTGAATGTGTTATTACCTCATCCCTTAAAAATTTAAAGGCCTTTTTTTCCTGCTAAATTTCATTACTTACATATATTGATAAGTAAACTTCTCACATATCTAAGTACTTTTAAAATAGCTCTATTAATATAATGATCAATTTTATCAACAAAGCTCACAAAAGCTATTTTCCGTGTTTATGCAGTTGGATGCTAGCGAAAGTGAACTTACCAACTTTCACAGGGCAGCAATAGTATAGCTCTTTTATCCCTGTCTGTCTTATTTCAAAAACTTCTAGAAAATTAGCATCTTTGACAGCACTAACAACTACCTGCTACCTTGACTGGAACAGACTGATATTCAAAAATAACTGTAGGGTGTTCTTGCACAATGTGACTGTTCAAGCTTCATTTCCCCAGGAAACCAGAATACAAATGGAGGCAGATTCTTCAGTCATCTGTGTCAGGCAAACTCTAGTCTACGTCTTGATTTTTATTTAAAGCAGATTAAATGCTGCTCATCTCTTCAATAGCAAAAGCTTTAAAAGCAACATCCTAGTCTAAATCTCTTCACCAAAAATCCCTGAAAAGAGAAAGCATGGCATTATGTTTCTAAATAGTTGCCTTACCTTTTAAAAATACTCTGAGAATGTATTTTTGACATGCTATGCTAGATACGGAAAGGAAATTGTCTGATAAAAACTACGTTGCAGCTCTAAAGTCCCCAAAATCAATTAAAAATGTTGCCTTACCCAACCCACAAGGATATGGCCAACATGTTCTGTTGATCCATCAGGTTTCCTGACTTCTTGAAGTCGTCGAAGAAGATCTAATCACAATTAAAAAAAAGAAGAGAAGCTGCACTTAATGAACCACATATCTATAAATCTATATGCAGTAGTAATGTAGACAAAGACTATTTGAGCTTTACCTTCATGCAGAGGAATTAGAGAGTCCAATGTTCCAAAAATCTGGTTCAACTCCTGCTCTGTCATTATGGAAAGTTTAAGCATTGGGTCATGATAAGCCTGAAAGAAAAAAGGGGATCTCTGCAATTAACCTATTATTGGTAGCTGAAAATTAGTGATAGCATTTAGAACTCCCTTTAAGCGAAAACCAGACCAGTTGCTGAGAATATTTTGAAGTTTCATAACCCTATCTTAAAATACTTGTTTTATTCATAAAAAAAAACCAATCAGCACTTTTTAGTGTTTCAGAGAGAATGGGAAAACAGAATTATACTTTGGTTTCCCCCCACTGTCTTAGCAACTGTAAAAGCAAGGATTATTTTAGAAGTGATATGAACCAATTAATACTGCTTGTTGTATTGGGGTTTTTTTGTCTGACTTGTTTTTTGAACATACCTTTTTTGCTAACTTGAGATCTTCTATCAAGTCTTCTTCTCCCTGGGAAAGTTCAAAGATAGCCTGTAAGAAGAGACACAGATATAAGATATATTTTATTTAATCTCTACTCAGCTTGTTGAGTTGATGTTACATTCTGAACACCTGTCTTAACACCATGAAGCAGAATTTCTCTGCTAAATCTAATTGCAGAAATAAAGTAAGGCTTTACGCCATAGGTGCAGAAACTTGCGGTAATTTTTAAAATAGGGTTGTATCAGATTGCTCATAAAATGTTTATCTGAAACAGCACAGAAATCTTTTTTTCAAACCAAAGTGTTTCCAGACAGGGGAGCTATTTTCAGCGTGATGCTTTGACTCAGCTGTACCTTAACCATTTATACAGCTATTTGCACAGGTATTTGTTGAGTTCCATTGTAACACATTGGTAAAAGTTCCATGTGGCCTAGTAAATAAAAGACAGATCTTTTCTAAAACATTTATGTGGCAGTGAGCACTTTTATTTTGGTACCAGTTTATTATGGTTTTGTTATAAAGGCTGAGCCCTACTTAACTATCGGCTGACATTAGTTACTTCTCTTGAAGCAGATTTGAGACTTTCAAGACTTTAAAACCAGGAGATTAAGAATGACCACCACCTTAATACACTGGCTTATCAAAATACCATTGTTATTTACTTACTGCATGATTTCATTCTAAACTGGGGTACAGAAAGAAGTTAACATTTTGGTCTGTTAGAATTACCAGCTTCACAGCCCAGGCTTTAAACCTGCATAAATCATGGAAGGACATCATCAGCTAGTACAAGCTTGCTAACATGCATATGTGGAAGGCTTGCCATAGTGTGAGTTAACTGACAGCACACGTGTGGAAGTGGTTCAGATACTCTGTTGAAGCACACAGCGTAAGAACCCTCATGCAAAAGTTCCTGGAATACAGCTCATTTATTTGGGCTCTCTGAAGGGTCCTGGCTTCTGCTCCAAACCAGTAATGACTGTGAGTGCTGTGCAAATAGTTTGTACAGTTCATTTTCCAATAAGCTGCTTTGGAAGGCCTCCATTTTAAAAGTGATTTCCTACGAATTCTTGTATAATGTTAAAACCTGCACAAGAAATGCCTGACGTTACTGTTTCATTCATTACTCAGTTCCTGAACTATTCTCAGATTATTATAAACTTGTGTTGCTACTGTTACAAATTTTTTTTTAGGGGTATGGGGGGAAATCTTGATTCCACAGGAGATTGTCTTTGGCTGTAACATGAATTACTTAGAATTCATCATGTACAACAAATTAAAACCACTGATACTTTGGAAGATACATATTTTGATCAATAATTTATATTTCTAGCACTGAAAACTTCCTCAAAGACACTCTTTTCCAAGCCTTGTAATATCTGAAGGGGGCCTACAAGGATGCTGGAGAGGGACTCTTCAATAGGGACTGTATTGATAGGACAAGCAGTGATGGCTTCAAATTTAAACAGGGGAAGTTTAGGTTAGATCTAAGGAAGAAGTTCTTTACTGTAAAGGTGGTGAGGCATTGGCATAAGCTGCCCAAGGAAGCTGTGAATGCTCCACCCCTGGCAGTGTTCAAGGCTAGGCTGGACAGAGTCTTGGGTGACATGGCTTCACACATAGCTTGTGGTGTCCCTGCCCACGGCAAGGGGGTTGGAACTAGATGATCTTAAGGTCCCTTCCAACCCTAACTATTCTATGATTCTGTGTGCACATATGACTTGAAGACCTGTTTATGAAATAGCATGCTCATCTATCATTACAGGAACAAAATGAAACATCACCATCACTACAGGAACTGTCATACCGAACATGTACACACATGCAGGCAGTCACAGTACAATATATGTTAGTAACTTCACATTTATTAAGAAAATATGAGCTGACTTTGAAGAATATATTGATCTAATATAGCTTGAATTATAAAGACAAAGGATGAAATTCTGCTTCAAGTGGAGGCGGTAACATTCTATTTAATTTCAGGAAAGCTTCAAGTGCTATCCTAATGCCTACCGGCATTCTTTAACTCCACACTTGAAAGATGACTTCTGAACATGAAATTTATGGTAAGAAAAGATATGATACCTCTTGACGCTTGATTTCTTTAGACGTAAGCATGTGATTGACACAAACATCAAAGGTCTCACTCCACAGTTTGCTGTCTCTCCGCTTTGTGCTAGCAGGGGGCATGTTTCGAGACCATGATCGTGGACTGAACAGATCTGGGCGACTTTCACTTCGGAAACTAATTGAACGCTAGAAATAGACAGAAGAATAGTTCTCAGTGTTAGAACAGTTTCAAATGACACTTCCCCCCCTCCCCCCACCAAGGATTCAATACATATAAGCATATAAATAAATAAATACGCATATGAAAATCTAGGACAGCAAAATCTGGAAGATAAATTCATCCTGTGTATCAGCTTCAAGTCAATAGAATTGTTGGATTTTGGTTATTTTTTTGGGTGGGACTGTTCAAAGATGTCTGTACTGAGAAAAACATGGTCCTACCTTGAGGATACCAGGTGAAAAGGTGCATTACACCAAACATATTAACGGTTTAAAAACAAGACGCTTTCTCGATTGAGCAGGAAGTGGGTTCAGGAAGTGAGACTGCTCTTAAAAACCTTTCCTCTTACCTTAATAAGTGGCTTGCTACCTGATGGTAATAATTAATTCATGCTATAATGCTCTAACCAAACTGGTTTTGATACAGTGAGAAACCCTTTCAACTGGCAGTATCCTGCCTACTGAGACGTATAGTGAGATCAAGAAACTTAGTCACATAGGAAGGTGTGAAATGGATATCTGACTTAGAAGAACAATCACATTATCTTTAAGGAAAAGGTATGTAAATACTGAGTTTTCATGTTCATGACAAGCAAGACCCTTTTGACACTAACTGCTCTTGCTTACATCCTAGCATTTGAAGCAGCATGTTAAACTGATTCAAACAATCAATGCTAGCAGATAGCAAACTGTGAAATACCAGAATTGTGTTCAGCTACTGCAGAATCTTTCTGGAGCCTCTAACCCTGACAATGTGTACCAGCACCACTGTATCTATTATGTGGTCTGGTCTTTAAATTTCTCTAAAAACAAGTCCAATTTTGAGACTTGAGAGTTCTCTTTGACTGTACACTCTGAAAGACTTAAGACTAAGGATGAATACCTTATGCTCTCGCTTTGCTATTCTGAAAAAAAAGATTCCTTTCTTGTTTCATTATAATTAGAGGCTTATTTTGAGGTCCTGCCTCTGAGATACCTCAAGTATTTCACATTGTTGAAATACTCTACATTTTTGTTGTTATTTAAAATCTGCCTTATATAACACAATAGTCTTTCAGTTGCCTTAGGCAAGAATATTTAAAACAAAATAAATTCTCTTTATTTCCAGGTTGCAAACAGCATATACAAAGTACAATACTTGAAATTCTCCTTTGAAAATAAGAGCTCATGAAATGCAAACAGTACCTATAAATACAAGGTTTTTAAAATATCAGAAGACATACTATATAAATACTGTGCAATTTAACATAAGCCATTTTGAGCCCCTCCTTGGAATTGACAAACCCCCTAAAAATAAACACACACTATATATACCAACCTTCCAAACCTTTGCAAGTCAGGTGCTAGTCTTCCTTCAAGAGTTAGGAAGATAAAGAACACACATGAAATTACATGCTTAGTTTACACTTGTTAATAATGATGAATCATGGAACCAGTTATTTGCACATGCAAATGGAATGAGTAGGGGGAAAAAAGGCAGGTGTGTTGCATCCACAAATCACCAACCATGAGAATGCAGCCAAGCAGAACATCTGTCATTCCATGACCCAAGATGGAATGCTCCTTTCCATGCATTCCCATATGCATCCTCCAGTATATAGCTCCTTTGTTTGCGGTGGTGTTTTCTTAAAGGAAATGTTTTATGTTGAGTAAAGTATATATAATGAAAAAGTAAATGCCTTGATCTTGAAACCTTTTAACAAAAGGTCATATACCACGTTATAAAATGGTATGCAACTCGTAACAGCAAATTGAAATTCCATACGTTGTTGTAAGTATGCTTTCACATCCACTGATAGTAATGCTTCTTGATGCTCCATGAGAAAGTTTGATGCTATTCTCTACAGCCCTATACTGTCCTCACTTGGGCAAAAGTGGCACAAAAAGGCTGAGAAACTCAAAAAAAACCAAACTGACCCAAATCCTGCTTGCTTGCTTAGCATCTTCACTACCTGGACACAGTAAGTATATATTTAGTTCTCTCATACATTGTCCTTTTAATTAATCATACAAAATGCACCTTGCTTAATATTAATAAGGAACATAGGGCTGCAGGTATTTATTAGTGGAAAGGAACAGAAAAGTTTTGAGGCACTACTTAACAATGAGGACAAATTCCACTTCAAGACCAAGTGGTTTCTCTGCCTGGCATGTATCCTTCTTTTATACACTAACACAGCAAAAGCAGAACCCCTGACTGTCTTATCCTAGGATGCTGAAATCTAGTCAGGCCAGGAATCACACACTTCAGTGTTGAATCCAAGCTAATGTTAGCATATTCCTTTGCATACACATTGCAGAGATTGGCTTGTAAAGCTATGAAGAGACAAATTAATACATCTCCAGCAAAATACTATTTAATGCTAAAATTAATACTTTATTCCTTCGGAGTTGAGCATACCTGAATCATCAGTGCAATAACAGACAAGAATAGAAATGGCATGTAAACCTGATAGAAAAGTCAACTAAAGAAATCCCCAAATAATCAATAAATTTTTTCAATAAAACTCTGATAGTTTAAGATTAATGTACCACATCAGTTTAACCATTTCAGTTCTGCTACTTTACACTATCTCTGGCAAATAAAGACGCACATTTCAGTATAGCGGAACACAGCCCTAACCTGAAGTTATACTGGCAATTTTTAAAAAACAAGCTTAAAGGTACTCTGAGGGTTGACTGGTACTTGCCATGAAGGGGGAGGGGAAAACAGTCATGTGACAGAATCCCATGAAGGAATTGTAGGAATGTCAAAAGAGCATTTCTACATCTCCAGTCTTCTAAAAATATTCCCTAGGTTCTGGCTTTCTTCAAAAATACACCCAGCATACCAGTGAAAAACTCTGCCTATATGGGACTATCAACATTTTGAGGTAATGCAAAAAACCTAAAGGACCTGGGGAATAACCCAGCCACAACCTCTGATTTTATTCACTGTATTTATCTGACTGCAATAGCTTTAACCGGCTGTTACAAGACAGAAGAAGAGTTTTCTTCTTAAGGATTTTTAGAAATTTCCAGTGTTCTAAGATAAAAATAATTTGGTCTCCCTACAGGACACGCGGATGAAAACTGAAGCTGCAGAGGAAGCCAGCCAGACTTTAATTTGTCTCTTCAGCATCAGCTGGAGCTCTTTTTCTGATCCTATTTTCAGCTTTTAAGCCAAACAGCACAGCTGTGAATAAGACTAAGCAGAAACAAGCAGATCATCATAATCATTAGCCTAGCTTGATGCAGACTGAAAATACAGCTATGAAATACAGTGGCTTTCCAGGTGGATGAACAAATAAGAATACCTGCTTAGCATCTGGCATCCTGCAGATATACAGACTGTCAGAGATCAAGCTGAGAGCATGATATTAGTCTACAGTGCTCTGTGTGACAGAAACAAACTATAAATAGTCAAAAAAAAAAAAAAAAAAAGCAAGCTGGAAAGACTTTGCAGGTTTGTTTTGGAATCCTTGTGGAAAAGTATTGCCAATAACGTGGAAAATTGTTCTAAAGGTAAGAATCAAACACCAAAAATCAAATACCTCTATAAGCAATAAAATATGCAAACCAGAAAAAATCGCTAAAAACATATCTTAAAAAATCTCAGAGATGCTTCTCTTCAGCCTGCATGCAGCAGGTCTGTTAACATCAAGTGGAACTTACATGCACAGAGGCAAGGAAAATTATGCACAATAGAGTTTTTTTCCTCTTACGTGTATCTTCCATTCAGAAAGAATATAAGAAGATTTGACTGAAATGCCATACAGGAAACTCAGAATTTCCTAATTCCTTTTATTGATGCTGTTGGAGAGGTCATTTTGGATGAATGCTCTGTTGGCTTTGTTTTGTTTTCTTCCAGGGGAAGAATTTATTTGTTTTGGATGTTGTGCTGTTGATAGCAAGTTTCTTCATTTTAGTGATATAAAACATGTAGCAGCAATACAAGAAGAAAGGTTTTGGCTGAAATATCTTAACCATGAAGATACACAAAAGTTCGAAGATACATAAAAGTAAGAAAAATCAGCACTTTTTGCTATTACATGTATTACATGATGAAAAAAAATCCTGCTCTACAGTGTTCCACAAGGCACAGCAACAGCCATGTCAATACATAATAAAGTAAAAAACTATACATGCTTCTCCATGTTTCTAAATAATTCCAAATGGGGCACCCAAGCATAAGGTCAGTCTTTTTTTTCCCCTGTTCTGTTGCTGCTGACAAAAACAGATAAGAAGTCAATTTACAGCCAGCTATGAAGGCAGTTTTGAGAGACATCACCAGCATTCATCACTTGGGAGTGGATTCTGACCTAGGATTTGAAGGACCTTCATGCTGATTTCTCATCACAGTTCAGTTACTTAGAAGAGATGGTATGACTAACATCACTGCTTAATCTGCTTAGAAGCAGACAGTTAATTAAAATATATTCTTATAATCGATATGAACAGATCAAAGGAGAAATCTTCCAACAGCAGGACTTGCAGCAAAGCCACTGTTTTCTGTTTTTGTCAAAATCTGCCCTCAAACACATTTATGTACCCTTCATCTCAGAAAGCTGCTACTACATGTGTGAAAGGATAGCTTGTTTTGGATAGCCCAAATCAAGCTTTTATTAAATACAGTATTGACCTGGACAAACCACTCTCACAGGCATTCACTGTAGGACAGTAGTGTAGGTACTTAAATGAGGGCAACAGCTGTCTAAGGCTGTGAAAAGGGAAGCACAGAAGCAGTTTAGCCAAAAAAATAATTCACTTTCCACACTCCTCAACAACTGGAACTAATGGAGTCCTTCCAGAGCCAGGCCAATTTTTTCCTGGAAGCAGACTATGGAGGAGATTTATACACTCCAGGGAATACAGGCATGTCTGCTCTAGTCATGTTACAATATACCTTCTGGATCAAACCCAGGCTGAGGGGAGTTCAGACATTTTGCTTTTCCTCTAACCCCACACATGCAGCTTTTCTCTGCAGATGTCTGCATGGCCAAAATCATAGGGACAGAACACAGGAAAACCAATATTAAAGAAACCCTGTGATACCAACAAATATTAAAGAAACCCTGTGATACCAACCAATATTAAAGAAACCCTGTGATACCTGTTTTCTACACTGCCACTACAGAAAAAAATGGTTCTTTCCCATGACTTTTTATTTATTTCTCATAAGACTTCTAGATCCAAAGTTTTATTTCTGTACCCCTTGAGATTAAGAGGACTTCAATAATGCCCCAATTAAGCTAATTTTGATTAAGTAACATCTTTAATACATTCAGGGTATTTTTATATTTCCTCTCATCAAAGAAGTTAAGCTTGTTAAATAATTTTTAGGATCTTACACATGCCTTCTTACATACATTGTTTTAAAGAGGAAACAGTCTGGCCTTGTAGGCCAGACCCACAGCAGTACTGCAGCTTCCAACTACGTGCCACTCATCATAACCATCAGGAGTTGAGCACCCAAATGTTTTGCACTCTCTAGGTCTGAAAGCACAAATAGTTAATGAAGTTCTGTCAGTCTCTAACTATGTTTATTACAGACCTATCTATAACCTAGAAATTGGGAGTACAACATTTAATTTCTAAATGGCATTAAATTTAGTTTCTAAATGGTGTTTGCTTGCCCTTTATTAATTTTCATCATCAGCTTCAGATAATGACTTTTTTTCCAATTGTTCATTAACTTTTGTTTAGGCAAGGTCAAAGTTCATTGCACAGAAGGGAATTTAGCAATCCTACATGACCCACTGTACCAAAACTAACATTTTCAAAGAAATCAACCAAAATGAAAGTGTAGCGGGAATTTCTGTTTGTCAAATTTAAAAAGCAATTGTAATCCTTTAGTATAACAACTTTTATATGCTACAGATGTAATAGTTTTTGTACTGATAATTAAAACCATCAATTATCTGCACAGAGAAATTGTGGGGTTTTGGAGTTCAGAGTTTTCAATTTGAGTAACTCTGTAGTCGTAAGCTGCCTAAACCTGTTTGGGACATTACAATGGTATGTGTGCTCCTATGCTAATCCTAGCAGAAGTGGTGAATATGTATGCATTCCCCTTTCAGCAATGTGCTTAATGCAGCAGTGCATTTACTGCCATTACCTGAAGTGTCTGGCTGAACCGCTTCAACGGAGTGGCTCTCACAGGAGGAATGAGGCTCGCCAGTGATGTGACTCTGGAAAGTGGCTTCACCCGTTTGTTACTGGGCTCCTGTAGTAGAGGAGGAAAGACAAGGGAAAGGAAAAGAATGGGGGAGTGTGAGCATAATCAGTTAATCACTAACAGTTTTTCTGTTTTTTCCAAGAAAGCATCTGTAAAAAGCAAGTCTGTAAACCTGCTATAGCATTAGGGTAGTAAATAAACTAGCAATTTTTAAGCCTGACAATGACCTTACTCTGGGCTGGTACATACAGATCCTTGAAATAGCTGAAAAATATAATGATGGAGAAACTGGCATGGCTGGGAGCAGAAGAAAAGAAGAAGGTAAAGAACGACTAAATCATTTTATTGTATTAACTCAAAAGAGAAATTCTCATCAGTGCTTTGCAGCTAATGTCTATTATGATAATATGTCATTGAAAGGAATACTTTCAAATAACACCAATTCAGTTTCTTTGCCTCTGGCACTGTCAGCACATGACTCTATTCTGTCAAATGCATTTTATTCCAGAAAATATAATTTAGACAGAAATCCCTAGCTGTAACTGTCCTTTGAATCCACGTTCCTATGGAAATACTTACACATACAGGCAAACACATTAATAACATGTTTACATACATTTAATTTTTGCATTAAAAAGTACAGAAAATGTAACAAAAATCTACCAAAATGCATTCAATTAAATGTTTTTCTTTTCATATATACTTTTAACAGTGCTTATAGTAATACATAACCACTTCAATGTAATATACCATTTGTCCTGCAGATTTTAAAAACACAAATGTGAACAGAAATCATAACACAAGGAAAAAAGATTATAAATGCATAAAAATAGAACAGTTACCCTTGGCTTCCTAACCTCCATCTGACATAACAATGGATCTTGAACAGCACATGCAAAAGGCAACTTTTGACAGAAAAAGAGCCAAACCTTCCAAGTGATGTTAAAACCCCCCTCCAACATCATCTTTCTTTTTCAGCCATGCTTATGAAGTTTGTGTAGGTTTGCTATGCCTCCAATTTCATAGACATAGCTTTAAGAAAATGAAGCATGCCTATTATTCTCTTGTTCAGAAATCCAAATCCTGCTGGAAGTAACTCAGATTTGTCTTGATACCAGAAAATAATAAATCTCAGCAGCAACGACCATCATCGGTATTATTGGCAAGAAAAATTCTGTTCCATCAGCACAGCAGCAGAGGAAAGGTGAGGAGCAGCTACATATTTAATTTACTTCTCAGCAGGCAGACCTGGAAATCCATAAATGCCGTCTGAGATGAGGGACAAAGTGTTTAACCCTCTAGGAAAAATGATGTATTCCATCACACATGAAACCTGGCATTAAAGACTTTCAGCAGCCTAGATCAAGCTATGTCCTTATCTTCACCGTTGCACTGCTATTCACATTGCTTCATTTTCACCAACCATGTCTTCGAGACAGGTTTTTGAAGGAGTGTTTTTTGACGTCACTGCAGCAGCAGCAGCAGCACACTTATGTACAGCATCAGCATCCCCACACCCCTCAACTCTCGCCTCAAAAAAGAAAAACCTTGAGATTCCGCTGTAATTCTTCTCTAACCGGTGGCTCAGCCAGGGGCTCTGTTTTGTTTTTATTCAGGATGCCAGTCCTGGTGCACAAATATCTCCTGGCAGAGCCTGCTTGTCAGGAACCATGCTGCACTGCAGTGAAAGGACATGAAGTCTCTGACATGTGCCAGCAGTACAGCTTTTGCTAACACCTCTACCTTAGTAGCAAAGATTACTTAGGCGTGAATATCACACCCCAAAACCAAAATCTGGAAATAAAGACTGTATGGACTTTTCATTAAAGAGGGAGAGGGGGATTAGGATTAAAAGATTTCTCCTTGTTTACTGTTGTATCCTAATATCTTACAACTTTTCGACTATGTGTTTATTGTTTGGTTGAAAGGCAAAACTCATTCAAGAAAAGCACAAACTTGATCAATCATAGTGTCACAGAGCCATAGCTTGCTTTCTGAAATTTAAACGTTCCTCAAGTCTACCAGACCTTTTCCACACACACTGTGATCTATTCGCAATTTGGCAATCTTTCAGCCTTAACCTGTAACAAAACTTAAGTTCAGAAGGCCTTGGATAATTTTCTGAAGGGTCTGCTGTCGGCAAATAAAATCACAAAGGAAGTAAACTCGTATTGCAATGCATCCCTGCAGCATTTCATGTGAATGTGCTGCAAAAAACTTGAATGAAACTTTGAGCAGCACTTAAAAATAAGGAAGTAACAGCAAGTCAGTCCATCCTTGTCTGCATACATGCAAATACTGTGTATGTGACTGCAGGTGCAGTTTGTTAGTTACTAGCCTAAGCCTGCAGGCTAAGCACTCAGAACAAGACCTAATTTGCTCTGCAGCGTGGGGCACATAAACCTCAGGCAGCTGTGAAGGTTGATGTACAACACTGGAGAAAAATCAGCCTGGGTAAAAAGAACAGAAATCAACTTCTTTCTCTTGGAGTGTGGAAGAAGTGGAAAAAAGAAACCCAGTTTCTCCTTCTCCACGTCAGGCAGCCCCAAGGCTCTCTGAAACCTGCGCTGTTTTCCCAGCCAAGGACACCTACAGTTCCAAGGAGAACACAGTAGAGCTACCACCAGCTCTTTCAAACTTCCCCATCCATTTCAAGAAGGAACGTGCTAAGACAGTATAATTTTTACTCATGTTCCTGCTGCAAAACTTGACTGAAAATAAAAATATTTGTTACAGACAGGGAACTCCAAATAGAGATTCAGCCTCCACCAGAAACATTCAGCTCTTCTAGAGGTTCTTGTTGCAAGCCGCCAGAGGTCAGCACTTCTCTAAGCAGTGAAAGGAAGGGGAGATTCTGGATTCTGGAGGTACTCCCACCCCTTCCGTGTCAACACCCCAGTTGCAAGAAATGCATCGCATTCTGATCTCACACTGAAAATATCGGATCAGAATTCAAACCAGCTAAACATATAGTTCAAATTAGGATTTCAAATTTATTAAGAGAGATCAGCATTATTACAGGATTTTCTCCAATACAATACCTCTAACCAATGAGTTCTGAAAGTGAATCTTGTTAATCGTGACTTTGTAATTATGGGGAAAGCTTTCAGTATACTTCTAACATGATTTTCATCCCGCATGAGAAGCTGTCTGGTAGGGTTAAGATACCTAAGTGGGAGTGAAAACTCATCAAACCTTAGTGTTCCAGGTGTCATCTCCCTCAGGTAAGTCTAAAACCAGGAGCAACTGCACTGAGCCACTGCCTCCGGTGAGGAATAATGAAGTTTGTAGAGGTAAGGCTTTGACTGTGCAATGAAAACTGTGTACTACCTGAGCAATTCTAAAGCTGTGAGATAGTAATACTGAAACCATTGGACGTTCACAGTGTTTCTGTGGCATGGTCTACATCCATTCTGCCTCTGTCTCCCATTTCATCAGTACCCTTATTCTCAAGCTGTGTCACCTCTCCAAACCAGCATCAAAGAGAAGCTGAACAGACCATTGTCCAGTGATCTGGACAGGGAAAATCCCACAGTCAAGTGCATAAAAACCGAAGTTTTAAACAGATGCAATTTTTCTTACTGTGGGCTCTGTTCTGCACAACCAAGAGAGATCAAATGGAAAGAGGAGAATGTGTGAACTGTTCTGCTCTACCCAGAGATACTGACATGGAGCTGCATTTGCATATTAGTCCAGTAAGATCAGGGAGCTGCATTTCAGATGCTGCTTCCCAAGCCTCTTCAATTTTACCTATTTATTTTTACAATGATAAACTGCTTGTGGTTAGGAATTCCTGGTACCTGTTTTCATTACTTTATTAATTTGTCTCTGAAAAACTGATAATTCTGGTTAACCAGGGGTCTCGCAATCACGAAATCTTTCAGAGTATGAATCTAAGCACACAAGAATGCAGAACTGCGTGATTCCTGTGTTTGGCCAGCATGATGAGGCTCCAGTAAGGGCATACTATCCAGGAAGAATGAACATCAGACTCTGGTCTGTACTTCTCAGTGTGCTCAGAAGACTCAAGAGTTACCCAAGGTCATCACTCCTTCTCTCCTGGTTCAGTGAACTTCGAAGCAGATGGGATCGAGAGAGAGGATTTAGTGGCTGGATCCACTTGCAAAAACCATCACCTGTCCAAACTGGGAATTGGGCCAAGTTATGACACAAGAAATTCAGGAGTTACAACACTTTGCCTCACAGTTTAGAGTTATTATTATTGGTATTAAAACATCATTTCAGAGTTTGGGAATTACTTCGTGTTAGACGGCATTTTCAAAGTCATGAAGGCTTGCCAAAACAACATGGGAAGTAAGCTAGAAAACAAAAGATCCAGACTACAGTTTGGCAGAGTTTCCAAAATGTGGAGCTGGTGTATGTGAACACGTAATGTTAATCTGACAGGGCCTTAAATTTGATATAAGGCTAAATAAAGCTGAGGGAAACACGAGTGCAGGAACTTCAAAGGCTGAACAGTCAAGTGAAGTCAAATTAATACCTGACTAGGCTAGAACAAAGAGCAGACGGCTTTTGGAGGGAGCTGTGCATTTGAACTCAAGATGACTTTGGTAACGTTTCACTTCAGAGACCAAAAAAAAATAAAGCTGGAAATACTGTGCATATATACACAGCCTCAAAAAGAACTCCTGAAACGGTGAACAAATTGATAAAAGAAGCAATTCTGTGTCTACACTCTGATGGTTCTGGAAACCACGCTGGACATCTCGAACAACTACTGCATCCTTATGAGAGAGTGTATTTTTATTATACACATTTTTAAAAATTCATAGGAAGAAAGATCAGAGTAATCACAGAGCATGATCACTGATGATCACTAAGGTAAGACTAGGAATTCAGATAAGACATTTTAAGAAGCCATGCCTCACCATTCTTGTGATTTGGAATGTAGGACACAGTGCTCTAGATCTCTTCTTCACTGCAATTTATTCTATAGATCTTATATGTATGTACAGTCATATTTCTAGTATCTTCTACATATTAAATTCTCACCTAATTAATTTAGACTTCCGAGTAAGAAAGGAAACCTCGCACTTTTAATGTGTAATTCAGCAAAAAAAAATGTCTTCTGCTGTTGGGCAGCTGGGAAATGCATACAGCAAGAAGCTCTACTATAGTGCTACTATAGCAATACTCTTCTGAGTAAATTCTTCCAGCTCCTTCAGTAAAATGTCTTTTCACCTTGCATAACTGAATGAGGTGTCGCTTTTTAAAACTGATATGGTAACTTCAAAAAACCAACATATTATCAAAAAGAGAACTTGTATCACTAGTTTTGGCTCTAATGCACATGGATTATCCTTTAAAAGCCTGACTCTTAACATCCTACACCTGCTCCTGGGGCAAGCTAAGCATTCAGCAGCCGCAAAAGATAGTAGATCCTCTAAAGAAGTAAGCACTTACTTTAGCTGCAATGTACTGACAGCTAAGTTAATGTTATTTTTATTTCTTCATCAGTGAAGCCGGCACCTTATAATTGGATATACCTAATAACACAGTACACAGATATGAAAGCTTCTAGTTGGCTATTTAGGGGAAGAAGCTAATACTTGTTGTGCTCTTTATCCACAAAATAAAACATCTCTCTTACTAGTTTGAGTAAAGAATAGACTTTTTTTTTTTTTTCAAAGCTCAAAGCAGAGTGCCAGAGTGAGTTAAATCAGTTTAATAATATCAGTTAGTTTTCTATACATTGTTATTCCACAAATCACCCACCGCTTATTTACCATACTTTGATGAATAAATAAGTCTAGCAAAAGATTTGGGTTTATTTTCTAACAAACAAGAAGGAAAGCAAACAAACAACTAGGCCAAGTTCCCTTTATATTGCCCTAAGAGCAGCAGAACCAATGACCTGGATAACACATATTGAACAGCACCGAACAGCAGTCTAGGAACCATATGAAAGGTCTTCATTTGCTTCAGTACCTTACTTCAAAACTCTTTCACTCTATGCTCCTGACAGCCTTAGCCACTCATTTCCTCCCAGTGAACGGTAAAAGCAAACATATGTTCACTGCTGGTATGATTGTTTTTCCACCTGAGTCTCCCATCTCTTATCAGCAAATTCAACAACAGCCTCCATGTCGGAAAACTGGTGCTGAATTTGACAAACAAGGGAAAATATTTCCCTGAGGGGTTATTATGCTTGTGCCTTCAGCCCATGTGCAGCGCTACTGTGACCATATTGTGTTGATTTTTCTGATTGTATTTAAAACCAAACTGAACAAAATGAATTCACAGAGATTTTTAAGGCAACCCAGAAGATAAGTGCTAGGTGAAAACTGGTACAGGAACTTATCAGAATCTACCCCACTCACCTTCAAAGGCAAGCAAATTTTCTCTCAATCCACATACAAACCAGCCAGAATTGGCAATGCTTTTAAGAACATCCTGACTTGCTGGAGTTCAGCAAGTTCTGAGATCATTATGTACAGCAGTAATTCTGGATTTGGGGTTGCTAACTTTGACATTTTATAAAGAATACGCTGGTTATTTTTTTCCCCCTACTTGATCTACTTTCTGGTTTTGAACCAAGGCAAACAGATAACCAAAGCATTCATTCTGTGCTATGGGAGCATTCATTACTGCAAAATATTTCCACTTAAATTAGTCCCCAAAGAGTTAACACTGTAATAAATGGAAGACACTATAAATTGAAGCAGTACAGTAACCTTTGTTTCAAACCTAATTCACAAGCAGTGCCAGCAAACTGAAACAGAACCACTCTGTTTCAGACTTGATGCAACTGGCTACATTTCCATCCTCCTATACTTTTCAGGTTATTAGTTTTTAGCCTACTTTATAAGGGTAAGTCAACATTTGTCATGGCAGGAAGCCCAACATTATTATTTTTATTAGTCTGCTACCAGTTAAATTGGCCTAAGATTAAACAGTTCTAATAAATGCACCCAAAACTTGGAGTGCAACAGAAAAAGAAACCAACCCAAACACATTCAAGCTCTGTTCCACGGGGTGTTATCAGTATTTAACCTTAAGTAGGATTAAAAAAACCCAACAAAACAAACAAAAAAGGTCAAGTATAGGAAAAACAACCTATGTTACAAAAGAGTCTCTTAATACACCAAACACTTAACCTAAAAATAAATTAACCCCAGCATGTCAGGCCTTTTGCATCTTCAGAGAGAAGCAATTCTAAAACTAGACCAACACTCCCAATTGCTACTGGCACCAGTAGAGGCTACTTGAAACAGCACAGAATTTGCCTGTGCTTAATAGCATCAGAGAAATATTCTGATTGGGAAATTCTAGAACATTCAGTCTTTTAGAGCTGAGCCTGATGGTCAAGAAAAACAAAGCAGGGGACACTAAAGCAGCTCTAATTTTAGTGCTGCACAAAGGTAAATGTAATTGGTCACACAAATCCACCAGTAAATTGCTGGCATAGCAAGAATAATTTGTTACATGATTTAAGTAAAGTAATGCATAAAGACAACTTGATCATCCAATAAACCGTGTGCATCAGTGACACAACTTTTCAATCTGTAGGGTTCGATCCATCACCTGAGCTCTCTGATGGGAGCAGAAGGACATTTGTTATTGCTCCTCTGCAGGTCTCCAAAGAACCAGCAACCAAACACAGAAAATCCAGAGACATTTTGTTTTAATCAGTGTTACAAAGTTGACCTGAAACAATAACTGTGGTACAGTGAAAAGCCATATGGGAAGTGATGTATTCTCAGTCAAAAAAAAAATCAGCTGAAGTTTGCAACATACTATCACATCATGTGTTCATCAGAGATTGGCTTCTTGCCACAAACAGGCTGCCCTCACCAGCCGCCACCCTTAAGACCTCAGATTTCGTTTGCCGTCCGTCCGTAAGACAGAAGCACCGAAGTGCCAGCAGCATAAGGACAAGCTGCATCCAGCTATCCTGACTGATTATTCATGTCTGCAATATCCAGAAATCAATATATCTGCCAGGAGTTAGGAAATGAAGGCAAATTAACAGAAAAACCTCACACTGAGGTGAATTAGCACAAGCAACAGAAACTCTGAAAAACCCAGACAGCTAATGTAGAGTTGATTAAATTCTGCATTTCCTCTCATTAGAAGCTGCTTGTGTAGGCTACCTAAGAAAGACCTTTTCCATTCTGGAACATACTGGATATGAAGCTGGCCTGCCAATTAATAAGCAGACATCATACGGTGAGTTACTGAATGGAAAAATAAAGGCAAGCTGTTTTTTTCAAATTGCCATTAAGCAGAACAGATCAGCAATTCCATATGGGGGTTTGACATGTTTCCACA
Organism: Psilopsiagon aurifrons; assembly: GCA_025447955.1. Classification (NCBI taxonomy): domain Eukaryota; kingdom Metazoa; phylum Chordata; class Aves; order Psittaciformes; family Psittacidae; genus Psilopsiagon; species Psilopsiagon aurifrons. Next base: position 25,822 of record JAOEHY010035696.1, read on the forward strand.
TTCAGCTCACCGCAGTTACACTGCAAATGAACCTACCTGAAATATACCAAAACTGCAATTTGCTAATATTTCGTTAAAAATTAAATACGCACATTTAGAAAGATCAAAAGAAAATTAATGACTTGCAGGTTATCTCACAATCTTCTGGTTCTTCTACCCCTGGCTCCACGCCTGGTTCTCATGTTAGTGGCCTAGAGACCTGTGGCTTACCCTTCATGTTAGCCTTCCTCCACTCCCCATGCTGAATTAAACAGTCCCCAGTTGAGGCAACCCACACCTCCTGCACATCAACACAGCAAGGATATCAGGAGACAACAAAACACAGATTTGCAAACAGCTCTGATTCCTAGAGCTAAGATTTTTGAAGTGCAAGAGACATAAGCAGACATACAGTCTACCAGAGATGCAAAGGAATTCAGTGCTACTGCTGTAGTATTTAAAGCCTCAACCCAGGGACCGTATTAGATCCTGCACAGCAGAACAGAATATCCTTACTCCGAGGGATTCATGTCTTGCCATGACTTCCCATTCAGACCTTTAAATCTCAATCTGTGATTATTTATGCCTGCTATTTCTTACCTGCTGCCCATTCACTGGCTGGGCATCACTGTTTCCTTTAGAGGGGATGAGAAGGGAGTTGTTTTCATTAGTGAAAGAGAAAACGGTATTTATCATCGCAAAAGATGTGGGGCTTTTTATCTCTTAAAGCAAGCAAATTTCAAGTTTTCCTGTGTTTATGTTTGGATTATGTAAAAGCTAGAAAGAGCCCAACACCTGTGTACTGTTTACACCCGAACTGCAACACAGTATTTGATGTGGGGTATGTATTTAGACAGGTAACTGTGCTTTGTTACAGGTACACTACCCTCTGCTCAGCATCCAGACTTTTACTGTTCACATACATTTTGGACATTTCATTTGTCATTGTTTTGTGACTGTGCTATTTCTATGGAGTTTACGCCAAGGAAGCTGGTGTGGCTTTAAGAAAGAACTGTAAATAGAAAACCTTTGTTCTCTTTTCTTTTTCTGCCACTAACAACTTCATCAAAAATATCCCTAGTTTTCCACAGCTGCTCTGCTGGCTCCAAGTGAAGCCCAATACAGAAGAATTGGCTTCTGGGCTTCTTACCCAGAGACCTCCAGCTAAAAATTTGGGAAAATTTCCACAGTACAGTATCTGCTCAAGATTTTTTGCTGAATTTCATCCCATGTAAGTGCTGTTGATCTCCAGACTATATTTTGTATTTGTAAAAATCAAACTCTAAAATATTACTGTTTAATAAAGTCACAGGAAATAGTTTATAATCATGAGTTCTCATTTAAAACCAAAACACAACATCTACATCGAAATAATCTGTTCTATCCCACACATTTATGCACAAGTTAGGTTACTAAATAAATCAACCCACTTCAACAATTAAAATGAAACTCAGGTTTTCAAAGCCAAGAAATTCATAACCGCTGCAAAGCAAGCTGGCTTTCTGATGCAGTAACACTAAATTGTGGTAGAAGGCGCCCAGTAGCTTTTACTTAGCCTGGTAAACACCAAACGGTGTAAGAACAGCTTAACATGAGAGCTGGAGGAGAAATGTGGATTTCTTACCGCATACATACAGATCACAAAGAAACAGGCTGCATACACCTATCTTTGTAACGCCTTTCCCAAAGAGTACTTTTCATTTCTGCATCCTTAACCAAATATTTGCAGTGGCAGGTGGTCTTCTCATACCCTCCTAATGCAAGCAGACTGTTTAAAACTTTTCTTTTTCAGAATGCTGCAAGTACCTCCACACTTGCAGAAAACAGCCTTGAAAGCACAGGGCGCATTTTATTAGTTACAGGAAACACAAACTGGAAGATTAGAAATCCAGAACAACTGTTTGCACATTGTAATTCTGATGGATCGTGTCTGTTATTAGATACTTCCTCATGCTCCAAGCTTTCATTGAGACTTCTTTTAAATTTTATTATAACCAAGCTGCCCTTCCTCACTGTGGGAGTGCAACACTCCACCTCTTCAGATTTGACAATTCCATTCATTCACAAAAATCGTTAATACATTAAAGGCTAAAACCATGCTTCTTTCAGACCACAGTTAGCAAAATGAGCATCCCAAGAGAACCATACACAGGCACACTCAAGGTGTTCCTTTTCAAAAACACACAGTTGAAAAAAAAAAATCCCCTTTCATTAACTGCAGTAATTACATCCCTTCTTGTAAAAGGGAACAGAAAAACATGAGTGCAGCATCTTATTAGCTCTTAGCTAAAGCATCATGATTAAATAGGGTCACTTAGATCATCTTACTTATACTTCAGATGCTGGAAGTAATTAATCTTTGATGCAGTTGTATTAAATGCACCCAATTCAGTAAGTTGTCTTCAAGTTACTCAGCAAACAAGACCAATGAAGCAGCTATATATTTAAGTGATAAAAACTTCCAGAGGGAAATTCTGTCCTTCCTCCAGCACAGCCACACAGAATCCTTCAGGTCACTGTTTTCTTTCCAAACCAGCACACAAACCAACCTTAACCTGAAGTATCGAATATTTAAGTCTTCCACAAACATTTGTTCCTGAAACGTTCCACCATGTGTGAGAATTTTTGCAAGTGCATATGTTGAGTTGGGGTCAATGAATATGAGTTTTAATATCACCAAAAAAGACCCTACTTTTTAAGAAGCAGAGGAGTCAATCTGCTGATACAGGGCAGAGTTTTCAGTTAACTGCATTACCGGATTTATTTCTTGGTTTATTTTTAAGGAGGAAAAGACCAGTAACACTTTAAAACACAGTTTTACAGATTCCCTCTTGGTTCCTGCATCAGTTTAACAGTTTGTAAGCAACAGTTAGCTATGGGTTAAAATACATAATAGTACCTCAAACTAAATATCTAAACCAGGTATTTCTCAATTAGCTACTTAAAAGATTAATCTGCATTCTTAAAGTGACAGAAGACAAAAATCTCCATTCTTTGTTCCTTGCCTTGATCTCAGTATGTAGTGAAGGCAGCAAAGGATGCCTCAGACCAGGTATGTACACACAGAAGCCTACTTTCAAAGCACGTTACTTTTCCCCAAAGCAATGCAGTATAAAGTAAAGCTGGCACCGCGTCAGCAGTAGATTAAAGTACCTCCGTCTCTTTGGCTGGGCTGGTCACCGACTGCACTTCCAGGGCACAGTTTGCTCTCTTGACGGAGAGGTAAAAGGGATAGTCCTTGGCCACCATCGTGGCTGCCGGAGGCGCGGTTTCGGGGGTCACCGCTGCTTCTGTCCGAGCACAGGACCCAAGAGGAAGCCGCGCCGGCCCTCCCGGCAGCCGCACCGCCGAGCTGTGCGCGCCCCGCACCGCGACACACCGCAGTACCTCCGGAGGGCGGGCCAGGAAGCTGATGGGGTTGGGGGCTCTTCCTGTGTACCAGCGTGCTGTCACCCCTACAGAGGTGCAGGTGCAGGCGGCTCTGGTAATGCTGGATGCTCCAGTGGTTACTGGAAGGTGCCTGGCAGTTCCCGGAGGTGAATGTGCTGATGGATTTGCAGACCTGGACTGAAACCAACCTTCCCTTGGGTTTCCAAGCAGGATATAGATTAGGAAAAGTGGTAGTGACACCTGTTTGGTTTTCAGCTACACTGAATGTAAATTAGTACGAGGCTCTGTGTCCCTCCATCATAAAGCTCTGAATCAGTGGGGAGGGCCCCCATTTTTCTTTCTAGGAATATGTTTTGATGTGTGCTGCTTTTCTTGTTTCAGCCTGTCTTCCTGTATTTCTGCTCTGTTTGCTTTTTCTCCCTTCAGTTTCACCCCACTTAACTTGGTATTCAGAGTTTCCAGGGCTAAATTCTGAGTTTGGCCTTTGCTGACGAATGGTGTGGGCTTGGGTTTCTGTTCATTCTTAATGTAATATTTCTATAGGCAGTAGTCATGTTTGTGTAAACTTAGTTGGTAGCTTTTGTGAATAGCATCACTTTGTGCTTCATCATCAAGATGACAGTACTGGGCCTGTCCTTATAAAAATATTCTGGAAAACAAAATCATATGTGCTTTAGGATCCCTTCTCATGGCATGTTGTGTAAGTGAACTGACTTGCAAGTTGTTCTTTGTTGCACATTGCACATAGTGAGAAGTCAAGGTTAGAACAGTAAGCACTCAGAGGTCAGAAATGCCCAGGTTGAAGCAGTACCTGTGTCCTTAATCAGCTGATTAACCTTCTCAACAAGCACTATGATTTCTTCTTAATCATGCAGTTGCATGCTGTTCCCGTCCCATTTGAGCTGCCTGGTTTGTTTTTTCTTTTCTTTCCTCCCCCATGTATAGAGCTTATTCATTTTGTGTAAAATTATCAAGCTGAAAATGTGACCTTGTTGAGCTTGACTAGTGCGAGATGATGAGGCCTGTACAAGCTGGGTGCTGTTTGTTGACCATCTTCTTATAGGACACAGTCTCTTTGGTTCAGTGGATCACCAAATGTTTGTTAAAAGGTCTTATCATGCATCATTATAGATGTCAGGTTTTAGTTGATTTCTCTGAAGGTGGTTGTGGGTGTGGTGGGTTCTGACTGGCGCACTGGGGCAGGGGGTGGCACTGTCTTGTGGTTTCCAGTGGAATCAGAAATGTAGATGGTAAGTTTGAATACCCACAGCCTGTGTCTAGAGAAGGGAGTATTTCTTCCATCTGTGGTTGAAATGCAGATACTGAAGCCACAGAAAATCTGACCGAGACCTTGTTTGCAATGCCCATTGCTTGGGCATTGCACTTCACTTGCTGTCATCAAATTCCTTCAGTCTGCCCATTGATGATTAGTTTGCAACATGTTGAAGCGTGCATCACAGTTGAGCGTTGATGCTGGGATTTATAGTCTCAGAGCTTACTGTTTGGACTGGATGATATTAAAGGTATTTTTCAACTTGGTTGCTTCCATGATTCTATGACTGCAGCCTGATTTGTTTACCCTTGCATTTGACAGTGGCACACTTGTTAGTCTTGGTGCTGGGCAGGATTTAGGTTTGAACTTGACTTGTGGAGTTTGTGTGTGGCAGCTTAGTAGGGCTGTGGCTCTGCACTTGCTTGTTCGTATGATGCTACTTGCCTAGGAACAACTGCTTTTATTTGTGACTTCTGTCTTTGAGAAAGAATGCATGAAAACCAAGCCTAATAAATCCAAGGGGTCCCTAGTGAGCTCTGAAATGCGTGAGCTAGAGAAAAGGAGTGAAAGTAAAGCAGAAAATGTGACAGAAACCTCTGCAAGAATCATGTCAAGTATTTTTATTGCTTCCTGTAAACTGAAGAAACCCTTCAGATACAAGGAGGAGCGGTTAGCAGTCTTTGTGTTTTCTGTTCCTGATGTGACAGGAATGCAGAGCGGGATGCTGGCGAGTGTTTAATATCAGGTTTGTTGCTGCTGTTGTGGTGCTGGGGGAGGAAGAGGAAGTGTTTGTGCATGGCTGCTTAGTTTCTGTTTTGCAGGCATCGTCTGTATGCAGTACTTGTGCTGTTCTGATGTGGCAGCAGCTGTTATTTTCGGCTTTCCCTGTGTGCTGTTCAATTAGATGTACTTCCTAGTTGATGCAGTTCTCTAAACTGGCATGTTGAGGTGCCTGTGTGTCTCTGTAGTCCACATAGGTGCAAACGACTCTGCAGATAGTATTAAGATGCAGGTAATTTGCCTTCATTTATTCCTGTAAGCTTGTCTTTGTGCATTTTGAATGGCATTAACTGTGTATAAAAGACAAGATTCTTTAAGCTTTCTTTTATTTTGCAGAACTCCCTGTTAGTATGGGGTCAGTTTAATTCACAATTAATGATTTTATCCCCTTCTCATGTAGTAAAGGAATAAGTTTTGATATGATAGGGTATCTCCCCATCTGGACAATGCTGTCCATGGAAGTCAACAGTGATGCGATTGTTTCTGTTAAAAAATAACACAGGTGTAGCTGCCGTAATTATATTAGTAGAAGATTTGTGTCAACCCAATCTGATAAAAGCAGTGAAAAAGGTCATGAGCTCTTATGTGTCTCTGCTGGTAGGATGTTCCTACACGTTTGAGAGCTCTGACAGATAAGCTGTCTCTGATTTAGCTTTTGTAGTTGGAAAGGTTATCTCCTCCACCAGCTGTCCTGCTTCTTTGCCAAATGCTACCTCCCTTGTGTTAGGGCCTACAGCAGTGCCTGCTCAGCTGCCACAGATCAAGATGGTACACTTCAGCCCTTTTTCCTTAATACCCGCAAGTGTCTTGTGAACCAGGCTAGGTGAAGAACAGGCATGCATCCTGTTTGCTCCAGCTGCCGTCTGGCAATCTTCAGCTGAGGGATGGAGGAGGCAGCTGGGGGCAGAGGTTTCCTCTTCCCCAGTGGTACCTTTGGTAAAGAGCATTTGGGAGCCCAGAGGAATCAGTGAGAGCATCTGCATCCTGAAAGGAGTTTGCTGTGATTTCTGATCCCAGACTCGAGGGAGTGTGGGCTCTCAAAAGTTCTGAATTGATGAGCAAATAAAAATCTAAATAAAAGCTGATTTAGTACTTGCTAACTCATTTCCATACAACATCTTGCAGGCTGATTTACTTCTGGCATCCTTCTCCCTCTTGATTGTGAGAGGTTGGCTCCATATTCCAGTGACTGCTCAACAGAGAGAGATTGGGTGACACCTCTAAGGTAACTTTTCTCTATTTTGCCCAGAATACATTTGCAGCCACCTTAAATATCATGCAAAGAGAAAAAAGCTGCTTCCTTTTTGCCTCTCACTTTGTAATTTTACCCTGTAAGTAAGAATATGTAGATACTGTTTGTAGGAGATACACTCTTATCTTTGGAGGATACTACAGGAATGCCTGAGTAAGCACACTAGAACAGAGTGCAAAGCTCAGTCCTATTCATTCACCAAATTGGTGTCAGTTTTTTTGAGTGAAAACTAAGCTTCTAAGATTTGGAGGCTAACTTTTATGCTTTAGCAGTTCTGGCCATTTAGGTGGCTGAATTGCAGCTGAATTGTCTTACAGTGATTTTGGAGCTCTTGTCATTGCCTGGGTTTTATTTTTTCCTGTTTATTCTGAGGTTAGCTTGCCGAAAGGTGATAGGCTGGCTTCATAGTCTTCCAGGCTGAAAGGAGTTACTTTATGCTTTCTGAATATGGAAGAAAGTCTGGCATGTGTGTTTTCTCCCTGTTCTTTATCAACAAAGATACGACTAGGTATTTGTACCTGTGGTTTAAGCATTTGTTTGCCAGCAGACTTGAATAACCTCATTTGCTTGTACTGTATTTAAACAGTGGTTGTGTGACACAGTTCACTTTTCTGGTAGGAGGCCCTTGACCTGTGTGGCTAATGCTCGGTTTGAAGTGCAACAGGTAATGACCAAAGGTGTGGAGCTCCACAAGTACATTCCTGGGGTAGGGATAGGAGCCATGCAGCGCCTTCTTTGTGGGGATGCTCCTGTGTCTTTGTCACAGCTGATTCAAGTGTGATCTAAAGGTGAGCTATTGTATGACTCAAATACTCTGCTGTGGCATCCTCCCCTCCATGTAGTTCTGTTTTGAGCTTCATTTTCCCCATTTTTTTTTTTAAACTGACGCAGTGGGTTTATGCAAAATACCATGTAATCTGTAATTCTGATTTGCGCTGTCCACTGCTGATATCAAGTTATTGTCTAGCGTTTCAAAAATTGAGTTTAGAAATCTTAGAAAAGGCCCAAGAAGGTAGGGCTGGTTGGTTGTTCTGTGTCCTTTGACAGTAATGTCTAAGCAGCTTAAGCATGTGTGGGGAGGCAGTCATGATCTCATTACAGCTAACTATAGGCGATAAGCAGCTTTGAGCACCAAAATCAGTGCACCAGTGAATGCAGATGTCAGTGAGTTATTTAAAGCAGGAACGATTTGGGAGAGAAGCCTAAGAGGGCTGCGTACTCCTGTGTCTTAGTGGCTGAATTGAACCAAAGAGTAACTTCAGTGAAAAATGTTGGAGCTGTTGCAGAAGATGAAGTATTGTGCTCTTGGATTGAGTATTATTATGGACTGTAAATTAAACTGGAAAGGTTCTGGAGTTTTGGAAGGCCCTCACAACACTTTCTGCGTAGTGGAAGGTATATTTCACTTTTCCAAACTGTGGTCTGTGTGTGAAGCTACATGTCAGATTGAGGAAGGGGTTAACTCTCATCCACAGATATGGGGTAGGGGGAAGACTTTTTTTTGAACCCTTTTGAGTCTGCCCCAAAAAATTGTTAAAGCAGTCTGAAACCCAGTTTGTTGAAACCATACATGTGCTTGGTTTTCAAATAGTTTTATTAAACAAAACCCCCTCACACCTCCCAAACTAAAACCTACATCAGTTTAATCTGGAACATGCATATTTTGCTTGGATTAAGTGTGACCATATACAAAATTGTTATGGATACCTGTACTTCTACAGATGTTGGAATTGTTTGATTTACTTCCTATTTGGACCAAATACCGTGGTTTTGTTCATGTACTGTGCAAGTGGTATTTTCTTTGAGTACAAATCTTTTACGTAATTGAGGTCTTAGTATTTCATACTCTTATCACAAGTGTTGACCTGAATATGCTATTAAAATTTGAAGGTAAGCTAAATCTGAACCAAAAGTGTTATCAAGCATGCTTTATGCATCTTTTACAGAGCTGAGAGAAAACCTCTGGTTCTGTTAAGTCAGACTGAATAAGTGCCACTGTTGTGCACCATGTGTAATCTGAATAATTTTCACTCATCTTCAGGTGCTACGCATGCTGTTGTGGTTATTTTTTTATATTTCATTTTCCTTCCTGTAATAGCAGCCCTCGGGGTTCTTGTTTCTCCCTTCAATTACTCTTTGCTTTAGTTAAGATCACAGGTATTTCTGTTTGCTTGGTCTGTTCACTAGACATGTAGCATCCTTAGGACTGACACTTCTACATGTATTTCAACAGTTGAGAATATGATGAACCTATTAACAGCTTAAAAAACCAAAATCCAGTTGTCTTAAAATAATTCAGATTTGTAAATGCCTCTTCACTCAAATATTCTTAGTAAAAATAATCATTGGATCACTTGCCGGCCAAAAGTAAACCAAGCTCTTTATTCCCTGTGGTTAAAATGCCTTCCTTAAACCTGGCAAGTAAAGGCTACAGGTGAAGCTGTTCAGACTTTGTGGGGTTTTTTTGCACTTTATCCTCTTGTGGCATGACAACCAGAAGAATATTCAAAACCCTTTTAAAAATCTGATAGGGTCAGTTGTGTGTGGTAGTGAGTTTGGCAGTCTGACCCTTCTTGTAAGTGCAGAGCTATTTCTCATGTTTCAAGTTTGCTATCATGCGCAGTCTTCTTATTATAGTGGAAGAAAACTGTGTTATTTTTCTACCCATAGTGCTCGTTAGTTTATTTTTCGGTCCAAGAGGGAATGCTTCTGGCATTTGTTACCACAGTGTATTGAACTGGAGAAGGAAACTAAAGAGTAAATTTGCTTTCCCTAGCTATATATGGCCCATGATGTATTGTGACCCAAGTGGCTGTGAGAGTGCATCTGATTTAGCAGATTGGTGTTTTGTAGAAGCTGCTATATGGTCTTCCAGTTGTCTTTCACACCTTAAATTCTTGAAAGGAATTTAAGGTGTGAAAAGTCAAGGTAGCTTTTATACACCTGAAACAGACCTATTATTAAAAGCAAACTTGCCACAGTATGCGTGGCTTCCAAATGAATGTGCTGTGCTTTTTTTAGCATACAGGACAGAAGTAATTTATATATATATATATATATATATATACACGTGCACAGGCAGGTGATGCACTTAATAATTATATGCAAGCCAATTTGTTCAATGTCATCTGTTGTCAAATTGTTTTCTTCCTTTGGCTTTACAGCTGTGTTATTTAGCCAGTGGCCTTGGTTGTTAAGTGGTGCTCCAGAAAGTCTGTTGAAAAAGGCTTTGATCTCTACTTCAGCAGCTTAACATTTAGATAAGATATTGGAAATCTGTGACCTGTAGACTGCTTATGAGAACTTGTTTGCAACTCCTGCAGTGAATAGGAAGTTAAATACAGGCTTTGTTTGTATGATTCTTCACTTCATTTGCAAAGGAGTTTCTTGTTTCAGACCCGAACTGGCTGGTATGCTAGCATATTCCAAGAGATCTCCTGCCCTGTGTCAGTATATAAGGAGAGTAATAATGAAGATTTTGGGTATTAAAGGTCTCTTTCCTTTGGAAGGAGCTTAAGAAATACATTAAGATGAATTGTGTTCAGGGACTGCTGCTTTGTCATCTAGAAGCTCTCTTCTTGGGTATTTCCTTTGGCAAAGCCAAAGTTACATTGAATCCCTTGGAAGTAGGCAGCTTGCTAGAAGGCGGCACTGAAGGATGGCAGTGCTGGCTGCTGCTCAGGTAAAACAGTCTTGCAGACATCTTTAAATGCCACATTTTATTTTTTTTTCCCTTCAAAATATGTAACCTCTTGCCAAGCTTGAAGCTGTGACTAGCTGTCCGATTCACGTATCTTCTGAGAAGATAGTCTCAGGTTCAGATTGTCCTTCATTTTCTCTCAAGTAGCTGGGGAGCATCTCTGTTAATTCTTTGCCCTTTACTTTCCAGAGCACACTGCGAGCCACAAAACAACCCTGAGGTATTTTAACAGCTTCAAGATTTTCAGTAGGAGTGATTGAATCTTGCAGATTATGCTGATCCCCAGAAGACTAACACGTAACAGGATAACAAGGCCCTGATCAAAATCCCGCCCATGACCTTGTGTTGTATGTCATGTATGTTTTGCCATATTGGATTTTCTAATATCACAATGGATGTGAGAGTATCCTTGTATGAAATTCTCTTCAAAGTTGCAGAGAATTTCAAATTAAATCTGCTACTTTAGCTCTAAGGGCCCTCAGATACTATATAATCTATTTTATTTAAGTACTAGCTTTAGTGCACTATCTTCGTCTAAAATGTTTGTGATGACAAACATTTTAAGTTATTTCCTATTTCAAACTGAAATGCTGCACTTTATCACCATGTTTTCTGTGGCATTGTCTTGTAGTGCTTGACCCAAGATTTTTTTTTTTTTTCTTCCCACCATGGAGCTCAGATTTTTCGCTTTCCTTCTCTTTCTGTTTTCTTCTCTTTCTTTAATGTGGGTTGACTGTGCAAGAGGATGTACTGAATATGACAGCGTACCTTCATTTGGTACTTTCTCATGGAAAAAAAAATCACAATGAAGTGTCAAGTTGGGAACTTACAGCTCATGCATTCTTGTCTGTGACCCTTAAGGGTCATCTGAATAGGAAAATTAAACTGGTTTCAAGTAGGGGTCATGGATTTGCAGCGTGATTATGTGGCTTTAACTCCCTGTGAATGTGCTTAAAAGGTCATTCCTGCTACAAACGCTTGGGACAGCTGCATTAATCAGCACGTTCATCCTCACCTAGTGCAGCTCTGCCAGTGGAATCTCTTAATGTCGATACAGGGATAAAACTGCACTTCTAAAACAAAACTTGTTTGGCTGGGGATATTGAGAAGGTAGACAGTGATGTGAGTGCTTTTTGTCTTTGAGACTAGCACTTTTTCCAAGGAAAAAAAGGATTAGGTAGAAAGTAGGGCCCCAAAACATGTCTTTTCCAACTGAACTAATTTTTTAATCAGTTGTGTAAAAATAGAAGGGGTTGCAGTGGGAGAGGAGAGCATCCTCTATCAGTTGGTCTAATAAAATATTTTACCTATCTCTATAAACCTTTAATTCAGAATGGGTGCAACCTGCAGTTCCCTTTTCTCATACAGTCCATTAAGCTGTCTCCTGAGCATTGACATAATCTGTAATACTGTACATTTGACTGCCTTGGATTTCTCTGATCTTTTTAAGATGCTTAAGAAAGCCCCACATTTTGTTTAGTATTAGTGTCTTGGAACTATGTTAGCAGAAGAAACCACTTGATAATAGCTGCTCCTTGCACTTTTGGCACAAGAATTTGTTTACCCGAGTGAAGTGAGTTTGTCTGGATAATCTTGCCTTTATGCTCTTAAGTCTTTCTGAGGAACTGATGTGCTCCAAGGTTGCCTTTTCCTGTTTCTGCTATTTGAGCATTTCAGCCAAACAGCGCCACATTCACGTCAAAGAGGTGCCCCAATTTCAGTCTGTATTGATGAACTTAATCCAGTTGTTGATAGTCTAAGAGAGACCTTAAAAACTTGAATTTAATTATGAGGTAAGAGTAAGTTGAACTGAAGTGCAAGGAGGTCATAGAAAATAAAATGATGACCAAACTGCGGTCTTTTCAAACCAGTATACAGGTAGTTGACTTGACTGTCCTGCTGTTCCTTTTCTAAATGCTGTTTTGCTAATGGCTGAAGTGCCCCAGGATTGAATGGTTTGGCAAGATCATGGAAACATCAGTGGAACACAAAAACTTGTAGGCTGTTGCTGGTTCTTTCCATTTGAATGACGTTGGATGTATTATGGTTTTCTGAAAGATCTGTTAATCAAATCAACCAAACACTTTGCTGACTTGGTAAACTTAAGTGAAGGGATGTAAGAATTGCTGGATTTCTCCTGGCTTTAAATGTTTTGACAGCTTTCAGCCAAAAGCTGGGCTGTCCAGTAAAACTGTGTGGTGCCATTTGGGACCTGCCAAATGCAAGTGTTGTCAGCTTCCCCATGTAGGAAAAGACAAGTGTAGCTGAAGCAAACTGTTTGTTCTGCTTCATCTTCACAGTAAGACAAAGAGAAAATTCTAACGCACGAGACGGTCCATTTGCTCTCAGACTCCGTTCTGACTGCTGAAATGCCCTGCTGTATCTCTGCCTGCCTATGTGAGATTAGAGTCCTCTTGGATGGTGAAATTCCAGATCGCATGAGGATGTAAAGCTTAACTGCCTTGCTTTACATGGAGGTGAAGCTCATGCAGAGAATATATTAAAGTCACAACATTTTTTGTTAAAGCTGCTGTTTATGTATCATCTGCAGTTTTGGCAGAGCTTCCTCAGGTCAGGGTGCTACTCTGATGTGGTCTAGTGGTGACAAGAGAAAGAGGTAGAACCCATGCCGTGGCTAAGCTTATGCTCGTTTCTGGCCACAGGTGAGAAGATGGGTGTAGTACTGATGTTTGCTTGTTTGGATCTTAATCTTACTTTCTTTCTAACAGCAGAGTTGTGCTGAATGGGAGCTGCTGCAGGTTTCTTGAGGACAGATCCAGGAGTCCTCAGTTCCCTTATGAGAGCCAGTTGCTTGGAATCCCGTTATCTGATGGTGTTCATTTCCACCATAATTAATTCTCAGCTCAGAAAAAGGGCAACATATAGATCTGAGGAGGAGATGGATCAGAGTGGTGTCACAGCCCACAGCATACTGTAGAAATTGTAAAGCTGCTTTACAGTGAGCATGAAGTGGACCAAATTAAATACTGGTTTTGAAAGGCCTTAGGGTGAGATTAGCTTGCTTGTGATGATTCTTCATGGCAAGTTTGTGTTTGGCTATAATGCATAACTCTCAGACTTGATAGGTTTAAATCAAGATGTTGTCCTAATTGCTAGGAAACAAAACATTTGTGCTGCTTCCTGTTCACTGGAGCCAGTTTCTGCTCCTTACTGACTGAATTTGCAAAGGGAGGGGAGAGCATGGAATGTGTTGATGCTTACTTCCTGGATCTCTGCTGCCAGTTCAGTCTCTTCAAAATGAGAAACATTTCTCTTCACAGATCCTAAATGGCCTCTTAACAGTAGCTGTGCTCCATTGCTTTGGAAATTCCCTCCTTGTCACAGCTGGGAGTGGGATGTGGGGTCTTTGCTTAGCTTTCGTCCTCAGTAGTCCACATCTAAACCAGAGACAGAGGAGAAGTGTGTGAGTGCCTGCTTAAATTTTCTGAGTGGCAGAACATTGCAGGGCTGCATTCTGGAGGTAAAGTGCAACTCTTTCTCTCTCTTTTTTCTTTTACATTTTGTGAAATGCAAACATATATGGCCAAACAGTAGCACAGTGTTCTCCTGGTAGCAGCAGTAGGGAGAGGCAGGTAGGAGAGTTTTTCTCCTCTGGCCCTAGTGAGGTCTGTTTGCCTTTTGCATTTTAAGTTCTCAACATAAATATGTGGGGTGGCAAGTCACTGCAAAGGGTTTTTTGCTTAAGTCGGGTCTCAGCAGCTTAGTAGAATGTTTTTTCTGTAACTTACGGAGAAGGCTTATGAGCAGTTAAGGCATATCATGTATGATTTGCTGTAGTTGCTCTATTATATTTATTTTTATTTTGGGGAAGTAAGTAGTAGAGATACTGGGGTAAAGGACAGGGATGCGCATCTGCATTGTGATCTGAGAAACGCATCAGCTTAGTCATAACAGAGCTGTAGTGAATTGTCTGGCTGTTTTCTGGCAGGCATAAGTTTGTCAGTGGCTTTAATGTATGGGTAAAGAAAATCCAGTTTGAGTCTGTCTCTGCAGCAGAAGGACATATCTATGGCTTTGCTGAAGGGACTCTGGCTTGAGGGAAAAGTTCTTTCTGGTTTTCTTCCGGTTGTTTGCAGAAGTAAACAATTTTATCATTGGAAGTAGATATTGAAGTTTTCAAATCCACCTTGTTCCCAGAAGGGGGCAGGGGAGCCTTGTGAGTTCTGAAGTCTGATAAAACATACTTTTGTTTGCTTGTGTTACACTTCCGTGCTTGCTTCCAGGCACAGCAGGCACTGGCATTGCTTGGCAGTCTGAACATGGCACAGTGAGATGCCTGCTCAGTGCCAGGAGCCTGCAGCAATAGCTGAGGCTGCAAGCGTTTTGTGTCCTTTGGCTCTCTTGAGTCTTGGGGCACATTAGAACAGCTGTAAGTTTTCTCCTGCCATTACCCCGTATCTGACACACTGAGATATTATGCTTGAGAATACGGAATCATCATAAAGCATCTCCTTTTCTATACCTAGAGCTGTCTGGCTAGTTCGAATCTAACTGGGTAAAAAGTCTTACTCCATTGTCTAGATTTTTCTTTGTGATTTAAAGCTGAAAAGAAGCTTCTCAATGAAAGTTTCTTGGGAATTTTCAGGCTGGCCTAGGTTTGCTTTTACAGAGCCCACTTCCCTTTATTGGCCAGGCTAAGTGAATTTAGCAGAGGGAGGCTTTTTGCCACATGGTTTAGAAATGGGGTCGTGCAGCTCTCCAGCAAGTTGGTTTTACATCCTGCATAGAGACCTGTGGTTTCTTTAGCAACCTGGAATACAGACAGAACAAACTTGGCTGTGTTAATCTGCATTTCTGTATGTGAGTTGTAGAAGCAGTTACTTTCTCTCAGAACAGTACTTATTACAACATCCCTGATAATTCTAATGTAGCTTTTACCTCTACATTGGCGGTAAAAGGCTAAACAAAGACTCTGCTTTATGAGGTGGCTGAGTAAGTGACGGTTGGCAGAGAGTTGCTTGAAGAGAGCACATGGTTGTGGGTCAGTTGAAGCTGAATGAAGTGCTTTTTATGCTAGTCTTCAGCAGTAGGGTTTGGGCTCCTGTGTTTAGAGGCAGGTTTCAAAGAGGAAACAGGATCGGACGCAAATGCAAGCATAGTGAGGGATTATGTGAGAGAATTTGAGCCATGTGAGCGTGGGTCCTGATGGGCTGCACTCAGAGGTGCTGAACTGGCTGTGTCATGGTGATGCCAGTCTTACCCGTCTTTGAAAAGTGATGGATGTCTCTGATCACTTGAGAAAGACAAATCATAGAATGGTTTGGGTTGGAAGGGACCTTAAAGTTCATCCAGTTTCAACCCGCTGCCATGGGCAGGAACACCTTGCACCAGAGCAGGTTACTCTGAGCCTCATCCAGCCTGGCCTTGGGCACTGCCAGGGACGGGGCAGCCACTGCTTCTCTGGGCACCCTGTGCCAGCGCCTCAGCACCCTCACATTGATTGCACTTGTCTTCAGAATAGTCCCAAAGGGGCTACAGTATAAGGACCTACAAGCTGGTCAGCCTTGCTTCAGCCATGGGGACAGTTGTGGGTCAGGTCCGTTTGGTACACTTTTCTGGGCATGTGAAGGAATGCTGGCTGGGAATAGCCAGTATGGATGTACTGAAAGTTGTTCTGACCCACCTCACTGTCTTCTGTGATAAAATAACTGGACTTGTAGATAAGGAAGAGCAGTAGAGGTCATTTAGCTCAAGTTTAGCGAGTGTTTTGATACTGTCTTCCACATTATTCGTGTATGCAAGTTGAGACATTACGGTATGGGTGGGTGGAGTATGAATTCAAGCACATCAGGGAATTCTGAAGAGTAAATGGAGTAAGAGGAGGGTGACCTGGTGATTCACAGAGCTCTTTCCACACAACAGGATGATAGTTTCTGAAAGAAGACTCTTAATCTTTTATTTCTGAATGTCATTCTTTGCCACAATGCAATTAGATGGATGGAAGACAGATGCTGTCTGGTTGCATCCATCAGTCTTGTTCTTTATCAGTGAAGAAGATTAATCCGTATTTTCTTAGGGTGTGGGGAGGGTGGCATGTATGCTCTTCAAGATTACCTTGGTTTATTTTTCAGTCAGTCATACGTATGTATGTGATAGCACTCAATTATATTAAGTACAATGCGTGGTGGTTTTGGATTTCAGTCATACCTAACTTAAAGTGCCATGGAGGATGTGTGTGGGATACTGGCAGGTTTGTAAAGAAGAAAGTCACTCAAAATGTGAAGTAATTTCCTTTTCAGCGGGTTACAGCCTCTTTATGCTTGACTTACATCCTAGTGTGAAAGGTGAGCTGGAGGTTTCCATCAGTCCAGATCTACTCTGTATTGTGATTTCTTTCCAGTGTTCCTAAAATAAGAAGGAGTATTTGATAATCTCTTTGGGGTTATAGATCTGGAAAAAATACTGTTTCATTAGAGCTGGACAGGCTCTGGTATATCTATTTGTACCCAAGGAACTGTAATTGCAAAGTTCATTATATGATGCTTGCTTGGGGATTTTTCCCCCCTTTCTGTTGCTGTTGTTACTGCTTTACTGCAGCCAGTGGTACGCTCTGGCATTAAGAATTCAGTTTAAGCTATCTAGTGTGGTAGTGTGCTAAATTAAGGTGCCAGTTATGAGAGAAGAGGTTAATGGTCTTATATAACATTTGTCTTGAGGTTTTTTGTCACTGCAGAATTAAATATAGCAATTAGAAGTTCTCTTTTGTCCTAGTTGTGGTTTTTTTCTGTGGAAATCAATCATCTGCTGGTACTGACTTTTTTCTGGATTGTGTTCCCCCCCCCAGCTCTTTTTTTCCATTTTTAAAAGCATTATAACTCAAAAGTTGAGAACAGATACTAAGAATCCAAGTTCACTGCAAGCTGCTTATGTTTGTCTTTCAGTTAGTGGTCTCTTGGAAAGCTGTAGGTCATTCTTATTTTATCAGCTACTTAAGGAATGTAATTTGAGCCCCTCTGCATCTACAGCTTTTGTAATAACTCTTCATGGGTTTAGTTCCTTGGGGCTTTTGTTCTTCTGTGGTTAACCCTGTAGCTTCTCTGTACAGTTAGTAGGTAAAACTCCTACTCCTGGTTTTGCTTAGCTATTGCAGTGTGCAGCCTAAACCAGCCAAAACCATGGAGTATTCTTACTGATGCATCTGAGATCTCCTCTTGGTGAGTCACATACTTCTGAGAATGTTTTACCATATGTCCTAAATCGGAACTAACTGTATCCGTTGGAATTAGCTTATATATGTGTCTAATCTCCTCCCAAATCTCCATTCACAGGGATTGCATCCTTACTGGCAATGTGTTCCTACCTGATAAGGTTTCTCTTCATGTTTAGTCTTTATAGGTTTTTGTAACTGTGGAATTCATAATACCTTTTAACTTTGATTTTTTTATGAAGGAAAACCTGTATGGCACATGCATGGCAGCATAGGTTGCTGCACATCTGTGCACTGCTAAGTAGCAAGGGTAATGATGCCTGATTACTGTTGGCCAAGGATCATTCAGGGCTTGCTTCGTAGACTCCATTCAGAAGTGTCCAAATGGTGTTTTGTTGGAAGGTACAAAACCAAAAAGAACTGAGGAAAAAATGTCCTTAAATTCTTGGTTCCTGGTGTCTCTGAAAAACAAAGATTTATGTGATTGAATTTGCTGCAATCTACTCCTTGGCTTTCCATTGGAGATGCCTTATAGTGTGTTGGAGAACGTCCATTGGAGAACGTCCTTATAGTGCGTTGCTGCTTCTCACTTCTTGAAAGTACACCTGGGCTTAGTGCTTGTCAAGACTCTCTTTTGTCTGGTACATGAGCTGTGGAGCTGTGAACTGCATTCACTAGACTTGGCCTAGTTTTTTACCATGTCATGATCTCTGGTTCTCAGTTATTCCTTGATTAAATGTCTGTCCTAGGGTAGTTAGGAGCCCACATATGCAAATAAGCTGGATCAGTATTTGAGCAGGAAGCACTAAGCAGAGCTGCAGCTGCATGTGTGGCAGCCGCAAAGCAGAGTCCCCACTGAACACCACTGGCTGTGGCTTTCCTTGTGTGCATTAGAAGTTCTATTTAAAGTCCTGATCTTTGAGCAGTGACCTTATACAATCTTCTAATATGTCTCTGCTGATAGCAATGAAGAGATAAGACGCAGTATTAATGTGTAATATCAGTGGGCTAGTAGCTGAGCAGTGGTCTCCCAAGGGTATGCTTCATTATCCTTTTACAGGAGGAGAGAGTCAAAGAGGCTTTGAGAGGTCGCCTTTTGCAGGATGAGAAGCAATCCCTGTGTGAAGCTCTGCGTTTTTGTGATCTGTTTCTCTTCCTTTTTCATACTTCATATCACAACAGCAGAAAATAGATCTAGATGGATCCTGCAAAAGTCTTAACCTCTGTAAAATGACTGTTCCAGGTTTGCACCAGCAGAGACTACCTGCCAGAAGACAGCTGTGTGTAAATGGGTCAGTAATCTTATGTGACAGAATTATGAAGTCTTACTCCATACAGATATGAGTTTGTTACTCATGAGACACTTGGAGCATGCTTTGATCTAAATGGGTCCACGTGCTTCTGCTTAGCACTTGACAGCTTCACTGCAGTTTTAACTTTGCCTTATTTTGTCACACCTATACTTTACTTGTATGGGAGAGATGTGAGAAATTCAGGTGTCTAAATACAGTCCTGAATGATGGCTTTACTGAATTTTCTTAATGTTCTAAAATCCTTCAGTATGTGTATTTGGTATTTAAAGATAAATACTTCCATTGTTAGTGACCATCAGCAGTCAAGAATGTATTAAGATAAACTTCTTGCTTCTGATTTACGATATTCTAGCAAGGTGTTGTAGCATTTGCTCGTAAACATACTGTTTTCTTTGAAAGGATGTACTCC
>JAOEHY010035697.1:0-35024 GCA_025447955.1 Psilopsiagon aurifrons
GATTTTTTTTTTCCAGTTAAAATTCATCCATTACTTTCAATGAAAATTATGTATAGCATTGATATGCATCATGCACCTGACTCAGATATTGGTGAGAAAGTGATATATGCAAAAAAAAAGAAGAATAAACACTCCTGGGTTCATCTATTCTCTCAAGTTGTTTCACTTAAATCTAGACCCTAGGCCTCTAGCAATAATCCGTGCACTCTTGTTCTTTTACTGCTGCTCTAAGCGGCAAATTTGTTGCCTTTCGAAGTGGCCCAGACGCATAGGAACTTAAGCAGCACGCTTAAGTACTAAAGGTGTACCTCTTGGGTGGAGGAGCAGGATTCACTTACTAGCATATACATCAAATACGTAATTTTCTCCCACAACACTAAAAAAATAAAACATACACTGCATGTAAGAATTAGTCTATAAGGCATGAAATACCTATTTACAATCATAGCTTTCATTGTTAATTTACAGATACACTGAAGCTATATAATCTACCCAGACTAATTTATTCAGACAAAATTCCAAAATGGAACTGAGTCTGCATATAATCAATGCATTGCACACCCACATTGCTAACAGCTACTGATAGGTAGTTGTGGGGAAGAATGAATCTTCAAATTAGTATCCTAAAGTATCCTAAATTTCACAGTGGGCTTTGTTATGAATGCCTAGCAGAAAGAAGAGGCTTTGTCATTCAGGTTGAACAATCATTCATTACCTTTTTCAACTCCAGTTTCTAATTCTGGAAGTGTACTTGAAAAACAATCTGCACACACACAATAATATCTAATTTGATGAGGATAACAGCAACAATCAAGTGGGTGAGTAAACGTTTACAAGCCAGGATAAAATGTATGATCTCATGGCTTTGGTGAAGATTTGAACTTAATTCCTTTTTTGACAGTGAAACGTAAAGGGTTTTAAACATAGTTATCTCAGGCAAGCCTTAGAAACTTACTAAATAATGGCTGAGAATTCAGTACAAATCAGACATTTATACTAAAAAGTTGTAAAAATGCTCTAATTCATTAAGCACTAATTTAATTAACACCAAAATTTGGATGCATGTGCTTGTATTTCCCTGGCACAAAAATATAAATACCTCCTCATCAGTGAAATGACTCTTGTGTGGAGACCAGGGTGCTGAGTTTTCACCTTAGCACCATTTTGATCTGGATATGTAGACAAAAGATATAAACTACACTTGAATCTGAATGAAGTACGGCAGAACTATGATATATGAGTAAATGCAAACACAGCAGTAACAGTCACTTTCTGTACAAGATACAGTCATTAATGGTGTTGCCAGCTTATGTACTTACTTAACTTACAGTTATAAAATTAAAACAGTGAAGAAGAGGATTATGTGGGGTTTATTTCATTGTGTGTGACTTCAACTGTTTTATTCAACCCTCAAATTCTTATCAGCATTCTAATTTTACCATTCTATTTCTGGTAGAAATACACGTGTTCCTTCATCTGAATTATGTTCATTGGAAGAAGAAAGCTTGAGCTTACTCTTACCCTTCACACAGCTTTTTGGTAAGTTTTTGATACAAAAAACTCTGACTCAGAGGTTTTTTTTTGTGCGTGATTTGCATCTCTTGGTAGTGCTGTATTTGTCTCTGGTTGCCTTGCATCCTTGTTTTGAGATGTTTATGTAAGTTATCACCTTCCTGATGCTGCAGACATTATTATCCCTCTTCTTTTTGAGGAAATAGTGAGCTATTTACTCAGTTATTTCATCTGGAGACACCACAGTAGTGGATGCCTTTTATTCCATTGGTCAAGATCATAAAAGTCACAGTCCTTGCAAGTCCTGATTGAGAGGTATTTGGTTATGCACAAAATCTGAGCTGGAGGAAGAAAAAATGACAGATTTGTCTCTGTTATAGTGTATTACTTTTCTTTTGTATTTTGGGTATTGCCCCAGTATATCCTGTCTGATATTCTGCTTTAATACTTGATTTCTTCTTTTTTTCTCCTCTTAAAACTGCTGTCTTTAACATCTTCAGAAAAATATGCTATATGAATTACATCGGTTTAGTTATCGTAATGTAAACTACAGACACCTTCTGTTAGGTTACTATTCCACTATCCTCCTAAATGTAGTGTGCTAAAATGATGTGAATAAGTTGAGGAATAAAAGCCTTGTATTCCTGCATGAATTTACAGGGCTCTACTGAACGTCATTTCTCCTGTGTGCATAACCAATTTTAAAATTTGATCAAGCAGATTGTGTTAGCTTTAGAACTGACTCTGACAGCATAAAGAGGAAGGAAATGTAATGATTATGGAAATTTACAATCAATAAATAATGAATAGTAATTATTTATTAGACAGTAAATCAATGAAAGAAGCTTGTGCCTATTTTCATGTTGTCAAAAACGCAACAGATAACTAGGTATAATCGATACAAACCTAATTTCTAGACAAACTAAGAAATGATTGATTTTATTAATATTTATGTGCTCAATGCATTAGAGGCATGTTCTCTTTCTGAGAAAGTAAAAATTTCATACATTTCTCATGCCTACCCTGATTTCAAATATAGTCCTTGCCTTAAAAAAAAAAAAAAAAAAAATTCTACAATGTTTTCAATATTTTTCTCAATTACTAGGCAATTAAAAGAAAATCTATCATAATGCGTTGTTAATAAAATCTCAGTTCCCAGTTAAACCTTAAGGTTCTGGTTTTGTCCACATATTCTTTTATAAAGAGAAATTCCTGTAAGTATAAAAGTTTGAATCATTCCTTTAATAAGGTATTCAACAATTATTTTGTAAGACTTTTTATTAACTGTGTGGATGTCAGTAAAAGGATGTCCATGTAAAGAGCAATGAGGAAGTGTACTAAACGATATTTTAAAGCAGTCAGCAATAATACTGTGAATTATCTTTTTTTTACCTATCACATGAAGAGGAAAATAAAAACTCAAAAGGACTAAAGAACTTGCTAATTAAAAAAATGTATTTAGAAGATGTATTTTTTCCCATTCCCCCTTTTTTAATTTAGAGATTTATAGAAGGCGTTACACAGCAAGAAATGCATTTTACATAAAAATGTATGATTGAAAACCACCATATTGTTCCGAACCTGCTGTGTTATATCAATATCAGCTGTGTATATTTCAGTAAACTGTGATTTCTAAAATGCTTTCTGGATTTGATCAAGTCAGTACATTTTTTAGCTGTGTTATGGACAGAGCAATGAAGTATGGTTCTTTTGTATTATCTGAAGTACTGCATCTGAGCTACTGCATTCAGTACGCACCACCTGAAGTACTGCATTCAGCTCTGGGGCCCCCAGCAACCTTAAGAAGGACCTAAACCTGTTGAAGTGAGTCCAGAGGAGGGCGCTAAGCACGATCAGAGGGATGGAGCACCTCTCCTATAAAGACAAGCAGAGAGAGCTGGGGCTGTTCAACCTACAGAAGACAAGGCTCTGGGGAGACCTTAGAGCAGCCTTCCAGCATATAAAAGGGGCCTACAAGAAATGTGGAGAGGAACATTTTAAGGGCATGTAGTGACGGGACAAGGGGAAATGGCTTTATGCTGAAAAGAGGGTAGATTTACCTTAGATAATAGGAAAAATTTCTTCACAGTGAGGGAGGTGAGGCACTGGAACAGGTTGCCCAGAGAAGCCCTGGATGCCCCATCTCTGGAAATGTTCAAGGCCAGGCTGGATAGGGCTCTGAGCAAGCTTGTCTATAAGAAGGTACCCCTGACCATAGCAAGGGGATTGTATCTAGGTGATCTTTAAGGTCTTTTCCAACCCTAACCATTCTATGATTCTACGACTGGGCACAGAATTCGGTCTCATTTCTGGAAGTATAAAGGATGAGAAAAATGTAATGGTGCTAATTGAAGATATTTGTCTAAAGAAGTTCAGTGTGTAATTTCACAATTTTTTTCACTGGTCGATATTCACTGCTGAAGAGAAGCGTGTGTGTGTTGATTATGAGCTAAATTCTGCAAGCTAAAAGAATTCATATGCCTGATCCACAAAAGAAGAGAAAGGTCAGTAAGATGAATTACCTGACTATGCTTTGCCTTAATATGGTTGAGAAAATAGAATGCATTTTTTCAAACTGGTTAGAGTCATAATATGATTGTATATCATGCCTATATCTCTCTTTCAAATTATTTGAATGTGTTAAGCAGTAGGTCATACCTAAATTGTAATGACTCACTTTGCATTAACATCTATCTTGCTAGCTAGGAGTCATCGCCATTACATTTCAAGGGCTCTCAAATAGAGTGATTAAGAGGAGAACATTTTTATGTGTAAGCTGTGATGTAGCTTTGCAATAAAAAAGTAGAATGAGAATTATCCGTAACACATTTCCCACTTGCCTCAAGTAAAAGCTCCTATCTGTCAACGACTCATTGCAGATAATAATTTGTGATAAGGCACAATCTTGCTAACAGCAGCAGGAACTTCCCTGACTGCAGTTTCTTCTGAAACCGGTGTCAAAGGGGATAATCCTCTTTATAAATGTGTTATAACTAGATTTATTATATTTTCAGATGTTAATTTACCTGAATATAATTCTATAGTGAATTCTGACTATTGCTGGGGTTGCTTCACCCTCTAATGTTTGATAAAAATACATATTTCCTTTACATATGCCACAAGCACAGCACACTATTGGGGTCTGATCTCATTTGACCTTGAATGTCTCTAGGGATGCCACAGTTACCATCTCTGGGTAACCTGTCCGGGTATTGTACCACCCTCATTATAAAAAAATTGTTCTTAAATCTAGTGTGAATCTACCCTCTTTTAGTTTAAAACCATTATCCCTTTTCCTATTGCAATAGGTATGTCCTCATCATTCTTAGAGGTGCCCTTTAAGGGGGCAACAGTAAGATCTCTCCAGAGCCTTTTCTTCTCCTGGCTGAATATCCTCAAATCTCTAGGCCTGTCTTCATAGAAGAGGTGCTCCAGCCCTCTGATCATTTTTCTGGCCCTCCTCTGGACCTGTTCTAAGAGACCCATGTCTTTCCTGCACTAAGGCTCCAGAGCTGGATGCAGTACTCCAGGTGGGGTCTCACAAGAGCAGAGTAGAGGGGCAGAATCACCTTCCTTGACTTGTTGGACACATTTCTTTTGATGATGCCCAGGATACAGTTGGTTTTCTGCTCTGCAAGCGCACACTGCTGTCTCACGACCAGCTATTCCACCATGTCCGCTAGTGCCCCCATGTCCTTCTCTGCGGGGCTGGTCTCAATCCCTTCATCCCCCAACCTGTACTAATGCTGGGGGTTGCCCCAACCCAGATGTAGGACTTTGCAGTTGGTCCTGTTGAACCTCATGAATTTCATGTTTCTACTTCATGAGTTTGTCCAAGTCTGTCTTCCCTCCAGCATGTCAACTGTACCACTCAGCTTGGTGTTGTCGTCTGCAGAATCCTGCAATTGAAAGTGCACTCCATCCTACTGTCTGTGTCGTCGATAAGGACACTAATCAGAACAGATCCCACTACAGTCCCCTAAGGGATATCACTGATCTGCTCTAGTAGATGTTAGGGTAGTTGAACCTTGATGCCACAGTTGTCCCTCTCTCTTATTTTTGCCTAGCACTTTTACAATTTCCACTCCTACTTTAATGCAGCATCACTAGCACTTAATTAATTTATACCTTTTTCTAATTTTTTAAACAGTAATGAAAGAAACCAGCTGATTCCTTATGTGTGAGAAGATTTGTACCTTGCATGGCTTAGCTGGTATAGCTGCAAATGGATAGCTGTTGCTTCATCTTTTATTTCCCATTGCTTTTCTCCTTCCTCTTATGAATATATAATTTTTGATGAAACATAATAGTGTAAGTTGGAGTAAATCAAAATTACAGCATATAACTTTTTTCAGCATTATATTTGTATGTTTTTGTTACACATAAATGTAACATTTGTGTGTCAGCTGGGCAACAGAAGGATTGTATTTTCCATTTAGATGGAATAAGTGTCTGCTTTGCTTGTTAGGTCCAGAGATTCATTCTAAGCAGTGTGTGTGTTCTAAAGGAGAAGGAACTAAATTAGTTGAAATGTCTAAATTAAAGTATTTCTATAAAGAAGTTTATTCACCCTTTAAAGGTGCATTATGAGTATTACTTAATTTACATTTAAATTTTATGGTTATTTCTGCCTTTTAGTTTTTCAATTGTTATAGACCTCATATTTGAGAACCTTTCTTTCTCATAGAATTTCTCTTCCTGCTGTTTGATGACATTAAGGGGTCATAATTCTTTGTTTATGGTCATCCAGTCTGTTACTTGGAGTATTTGTCATGTCAAAAATAAAGTATTACATGCATGACTTATCACTACCAACAGTGAGCAAACAGGTGATAGAGCATGGATACAATACTGAATATCAAGGCTGAATAATTCCCAATTCTATAAAAGTAGAAAAAGTATAAGTAAATTTATTAGGCTCATAGTTTAAAATCTTCCTAGAAAAAAAAAAAAAAAATTATTTTATTTCTTCCTTATCTTAAAATTGCATGGATTAGCATTAAAAAAGGGGAATTTCAATAAATTACAATATTGTTTTTGTCTTGCAGACGAAGATAAACTAAAATATTATGGACATGAAAAAATATATTTCTTCATGACCAAAGTCTTGCAGACTATTTGGAAATGCTAGTAAGCTGATCCACAGGATGACTAGCTAGTTATTGAATTTTCACAGAGATGTGCAGTTCTAGCTCATAAAAAAGATCTTGCAAGATCAGGATTCATCTTAGTAAACGAGCACTAGGTGCGCTCTATGAAAGCAGCTAAAAGACAAAACCATGATAAAACATAGCAGTTTATCCTCCTTTTCTTGCATCTTCATTGCTCCTTCTTTAAAAGCATAACATCAGCTGATGCTGTATTACATGAGATCATTTCTCAGTGGCATGGTCAGTAAAATCCCAATTGACAGCACATGAGGAAAGCAGCACAAAACTTAAAAAAATGCAATTACCATTCTACGGGAAAAATAAATTATTGTAGGGTCTGAGTCTTATTACTGTTCACCTCTGTCAGAATACCTAGTCATCTTACAATAGTTTACAATCACATAGGATTTCCTTTTGATACCAGTTCAAGCCTGTTGCTGAAGTCGACAGTACTTGTTACCATTATCTCCATTAAAAAATTCCCTCAACAATGCTTAAGATCTGCCGGCATTGTCAGTTCTGTGCTGTAGCATACTGCAGCCCCCCATACAGCAGAATTGGAGAAGAGAAAAAGCATTTGGTCAGTTAATATTCCTGTGATTTTTGCACAGAATTTTATATCTCCAGATACCTTCATGCCGTGCAGCCCTGATCCACCAATTAGATCCATCAGTAGACTTTTCAGTTTTAGCAGTAACTGGAAAGCAGGATTTCATTGATATCTAGTATCAAATAATTAAAATTAAATTTAAAATATCAAATAATTAATCACCTATATAGACAGCAGCTATTTCCTCTAGCAACGACTCATTTATTCCTGAGGTAATCAGTTTCTTCAGAATCACTTAGAAAAGCCTAAGTTCTTTCTTTAAAATAATTCTTTTCAATAAATATTTCTCAATGAGGTTAAGCTTATATAACAGCTAAAGAAAAGCACACAAAAAATAAAACTATAATTAGCAGTGACCAATGACAGAGTCTTCAGTGACTGCAAGGTTATTCCCTAATCAGTATTTATCACTCACTGATGATTCTCATTATAATTATGCAGTAGTCACTTCAATATTAGACAATTTAGAAGAGGATGAAAAGCGACAGACTCACTCCTTAAGTAGAATATATAAAGTACTTTTTGTATAATGGCAGCTAAAGTGAACAATACTGCAAATGCAGATACCTGGTACATAAAGAAAAAGTCCATGCAATTAAAAAAATTGGCATTTGATTGTCAGTCTTGCAAGGATATATGACTATTCTTGGAAAATAGGGGTCACTACTGAGTATTTCTGGGAAACAGAATGTTTCTGAAATTATTTATATTATTCTGAGATTTTAATACTTTAGTTCTCAATAATTTCCTGATGTGGAATTACCTGATTAGACGGCTATAAATTTATTCTCTTTAGTGATGTAAACGGAGATCATATTGTCAGTGTGAAGTTGTATGGAAATTACAGTGTCAGGGCAATGTATTTCATGGTTTATCATTCAAATATAAATGTTTGAGAAAAACTGATTTTTGCTTTTACTTCTCCTACAATGTATAAATTCTGGGTCACTCTCTCTTCTTTTTTTTCAATTGCTAAATGTATGATTCTTTCTCTTTACATACCTTTATGTTATTCTGGAGCCAGCTAGAACTGCCACACCAGAAACATCCACTTACCTTTCTGCATAAACTCAATACAATAATTTTGACAGTACCAGACAATTTAATCATCCAGGTATTTATTCTGAGAAACTCAACATCTGCATTTGAATTTTTTTGGTATTACAAATGACAAAGCTCTGAAATAACGGATTTACGACCTTTCAGACTGGAAATGTTAACTGCTAATAGTTACTGACTGGGAAACTAAGAATTTAACAGATAATTATGAGAAAATAGCTGAGGGGAACCAGTAGAAGAGTTGGAAAGACATGACTCTGTAGATCAAACATACTTGAGAAATTAAACGTAGATAAGCTTCTTATGTGCTCTGTAAAGAATATAGAAACTTTGCATGTCTTTGCATAACAGTTCACTAGCATGATAATTAAAGCAAAGGATTCAGATGTGTATAACATGAAATGCTGTGCAATTATCTGTCAAATATTTACATTGCTATTGTAAATTTTGTTAAATTTATAACTCATAACAATAAATATAAAGAAGAGAAGAGGTGGCAATGGCAGGGAAGGGGAGGACTCCAAAGCCTGCATGCACTGTGTCAGAGATTTTCCAACAGGATAATTCAGTGAATATTTTTTAAATATACTTATATTTTCCATTGCTTACTTTTTTACAGTGAAGCATGCTTTTAGTAAGCTTGTAAATTTAACAGGAAATAGTCTCATCTCCTGTTTAAAATATTATTGACAAATGGGCTTAGTACTTTTGTTGTCCAGCATTTTTCTTTCCAAAGTTCTAGTACTGTTTATGCTACATTTCCTGTTCTGACTGTGTTTTGGAGCAGGTGGAACATGGCATTTGTCTCCTGCCCATGTGTAAATATTCATCTGAGAGATGCCACATACGAAAGAGTTTCTAAGAATAATGGTGAACACCCCAGAAGGGTACTTTGCTGTTACTAAAATAACTGGGAATAATGCTATATTATTCCATTGCTTGTTTTGATTTATCTCTAACCTTTAAGAGGCAAGAATTCCATCATGTCAATACACTTTAATCTGGTGCCTTACATTTCATAATGAAAATGCTGCACATCACAACATTAAGGTTTTACATAACATCTTTGCATCTGGGCAACAGAGAGACCATGATGTCTTTAGAGATTTGATATTGCTAGTAAAATCTTTTCATATGACAAATTTAGCCAGAAAGACAAAAAAAAAAAAAAAAAACAAAAAACCCAACCCTCTTAATTTAGTGTATTATGAATTCCCTTAATGGCTGATTGACAGTTAATTTTTCTGCTATTTAAAATACTAGTAATGAGAAGCTGAGAGGGTTGTGTGAATAGAGACTAACCAGGCCCCTTGTGAATATACAATCATTCAAGCTACTTTCTATAATGACACAGATACTCCATTTCATCAGAAACTATCCTGCATCTAATATGCTTCCTCAAGTAGGAGGGTTTCATTAAAAGGCAGCTAGATGTGAAACTGAAAGTAAATAATTTACATATTAAAGCCACCTTTTTTTAATTTAGATGACATTCAAAGTATCCTTCACAGATTAGCAGATTTAATTACCTACAACTGATGATACTGGTAAATGGCTTTGGAGACAAACTGGAAAATGACAACCTTAATATGTATTTTGGGATGCCTGCTACCAGTGTTCAAGGTAATTACTCTGCCTTAATTCCCAGATTGCATCATTTAATTCAGTTTACACAGCTGCTGAGGGTCCTGTGAGGTGATATGGTTCAAATAATGGACCAGGCTTATCCCTAATGTAATTCAACCTGTGATCCTAGAACTTATATAAAATATGTCAAACATTAAATTAAACTAATTCTATAACTAGTGTCCAATTGGCATAAATTTTCCCTTACATTGAAAAAAGTATTATTACAGTGTATGCAACTACAGTTAAACTTTTACTACATCTTTAACAAATCATTCACCAATGAGACATCTAAACTGTCTGTAATGCAAATCTACTGTGGCTCATCAGTTATCATAAATATCTTATAGATACGAGCTCTGAAAGTGGAATTGAACGATGATGAGGATAATGGTGCAGCTAGGTTGGAGGTGTTGCCAAGGTTAATTTGGCCTATGCCCTGCAACAAAACTGCTTCCATAAATGAAAAAAGATGGGTCATTGTCATGGGAGATTCCCTTCTAAGGACAACACAAGGCCCAATACAAAGCCCAGTAAACACACTTATGATGGAAGTCTGCTGTGTCTGGGGAACAGGTTAAAGATGTGAAAATAAAATTTCCTACCCTGCTACGACCCTTGGATTATTATCCATTACTGACTTCTCAGTTGGGCAACAAGAATTCTGAGGGCAGTGAAGAGAGGCTTCAAGGCCTCGAGATGACTGTTTAAGGGGTAAGGAGCACACGCAGTGTTCTTTATCCTTCCACTTACAGGAAATGATGAGGGAAGAAACATGCAGAGCAGCAGATCAATGCCTGTCTCTCAGCCTGGTGTCACTGGAAGAATTTGGGGTTTTTTCTGCTTGATATACATAAAACCCAGCCTGCTGGCAACAGATGGGGTACACCTGTCTCAAAGGGGAAAGCACAATTCTGATTTTGTATGTTGCACCACTCTTTCTAGAAGCCCTAAATTAGTTTTTACTTCTGCAGTTTATTATTTCTGTTCTCACCATTTTTGTTAACCAGTGAACCAAAGATAACTTGGTAACAATGAGTGGATTACATGCTGTCAATAGGATTAGCCTACCTAGTCCATGTATGAAGAAGCACAACATTGTGAAAACTTTATTCTTTGCTGTTCTTTCCTCAAATTGCTTCTAAAAGAGTAGTCTGTCTCACTGCTATCATGATATTCATTGCAAAATTTGTATTTTTATTGCATATGCACTTATAGAGATACTACTTTTATTACAACTTAAATGTTCTTGCTGCAAAATTTGCATCTGGTTTCTAGAAAACTTTGTTCATAGTTTAAAAAAATTAAAAATATTTTTTGCACTAAAAAAATCTTCCACTTGATAATAGATCCTACCGATACAGTGCTCTACAGTGGCAGTATTCAGCCTGCTAAACAATGCTCTGCTTTGTTGAAGAGCCTCTACCTAATGAACGAGTTACTGCTAGATTCAGACGAAGTTTTTATGAGCAAAAGGGGAATGCAAAGCTCTTTAAAAACAATAATGCTATTGCAACAACAACAACAACAACAAAGATATTAACAAGCTTTACAAACCTTTTTGCTTAAAATTAGCAAAGGTTCTAATCCCCTAAAATCAGGATCCTGGATCAACCTTCAGATAGGTATGAAAAGGAAAAAAAAAAAAAAAGAAAGAAAAAGGCAGCTAAATTTAGCATGGTGTTTTCTATAGGTGAGGGGACTCCAAGTTTTGAAGCTCATGTGCTGTTATATTCCCATATTTCAGAGTGCTTAAAACATGTTTTTTCTGTTCAATATTTACTTCTACTAAATAGATTTTCAGAACCAAATTATACTTTGGGATATTATAGTAATTTATTTCTGGGGACAATAATCACATTTCCATTGTTTAATGAAATGTCTTTCCTATATACCACAAAAGACAAATACTGATTGAAACATACGAAATAAACATTAAAAATTTATGTATACACCTTCTTAAATAAACTGCAAGTCCAATATTTGCTAAATATTATTGTACATCTAAAATAAGCCTTTTTCCTTTCAAAATATACTGCAGTAGATGAATGTCATAAAGGCTTTTTTATGAGAACTTATTATTAAATAAGATCTTAGACATTATACTATTTCTACACCCACCCACCCCTTAGTGGAAGATAATTTGCGTAATCCTCAAAAGTAAGCAGCAGTTTCTATTGAAAAAGCCTAGAGCCCTTTAGGATATTTTGTTGAAGAAACTGTCATTAACAAACAGAAATGTTAATTTCTCACTGTAAAATGTTTTGCAACAAAATTATCTTCTGAAATGAGGTTTAAATTATATTTTTGACACTATATTATAAAAATCTACACCATAATTTGTTACTTAAATTTCTACTTTTATATTCATAGTTAAAAAGCAGACACTTCTTCATGAAGACTAATCCTGTTTTGAAGTAAATGCTTATGCATGTCTCACCTTTAAAGCATCTGTTTCTCTCCATTGAGCATGAAATGATCCTAGCATGATCAGCTCAGACACAACTGTCTAAACTGAAGGCATCTAGAGTGTGTCTATCATCTCTCTTTTCAATGCATTAATTAAATGAATGTGCCCACTTGGGATAAAAGTCTTAGCTATCATTATTCCCTAGATCAGTCAGTAATGCTTAGGGTGAGAATCATCTCAACCAGAGCAAGTTTCTGTTTAATATAATGTTCTTTGTACTCAATTACTGTACATTGACTACCAGGATGCAAAGACAGCTTAAATGTGAACACCAGCACTGTAAATAACCAGAATTATGTGAATTAAATTGCACAGGTACATTTTGATGACCCTTTTCTCTTTTTGTCTATGTAAAATTCTCAGCTTGTAAAGCAATATTTTCTGAAATTCATCCAAAATAGTGGGTTTCCTGAATTTCCTACTTTAACTCAGTCATTGCTTTTTTAGCATTTACTTACTCTCTCTTCTCCATCATATCAAATGTGACCACTTTCTTTCAAATATGTAGAATATTCACATGCTACCCACCATCTTTCATTTAGTGTGAATAGGTTAGAAAGTAAATCTGATCAGCAAATGGTACCATGCTTTCTAGTCCACTTGTTTTTATACAAAACAGGCTCAGAGTTGGGCTTGTTCAGCCTGGAAGAAGAGAAGGCACAGGACAGACCTTGTAATAGTCTTTTAACACCTAAAGGGGGACTACAAGGAATCTGTAGAGGAACTTTTTACGAGGACATGTAGTGACAAGAGGGAATGTCTTTTAACTGAAAGAGGGTAGATTTATATTAGGTATAGGGAAGATACTCTTTATTATGAGAGAAGTGAGACACAGGTTGCCCAGTGAAATTGTGGATGCCCCATCTCTGTTCAAGTGTTCAAGGCCGGGCTGAATAGAGCTTTGCCAAGTTGGTCTCATGGAAAGTGTCCCTGGCCATGTCAGGGAGGTTGGAACTAGATGCTCTTTAAAGTCATTTGCAACCTAAACCGTTCTATGGCTCTAAATTGTTCTCCCCTTTCTTCCACTTTGCCTTACATGTTCGAGAGGCTAAAACTTTGAATAAAAATTAGTAACGTAAAGTAACACCAATTTCTTCCCCTCAGTATGTCTCTTTAAAGCTATTAAATGAATTAGACCACCCCAAAGCTAAGAAATTAAAAACAATCGGGCTACTGATATGCTCACATTGGAGTCCGTCACAAGTTATTGTCTTTTTACTCCTTTATCAGCTTCTATCAGTTTTTTATTGCTGTAAACTGCAAAAAACCCAAAGCAGCTGCAATATTTCTGGTAAATGCTTATATGGGAGTAAGGAAAAGTATTAAGCTCCTCTGCACAAACACAAATAATAATCACCATAATAATCAATAACAAATAAATTAAAACCTAACCATTTTTCTGCCAAAGGATCTTGTTTCTACTCTGCAGAAGGTGAAACAAAAACATAAGTACTGAGTCTGAGACTGAAATCAATTGGAGCTGAAGTGCCTTAGCCTCTTTGCTATCAACACCTCTAAGTCCTTGTTGTGGTTTATGTCCAGTCAGCCATGTAGCTCGCTCACTCACTCCCCCCCTTCCTCCTCACCACCCTCTCCCAGAGGGATGGGGAGGAGAATCAAAAGAATGTAACTCCCACGGGTTGGGATAAAAACAGTCCAGTAACTAAGGTATAACACAAACCACTACTGCTACCACCAATAATAATAATGACAAGGGAAACAACAAGGGAAAAGAATACAACCACTCTCTACCCACCAACCGATACCCAGCCCAACCCAGCAGTGATCTAAGTCTCCCAGATGACTGCCCCCAGTCTATATAGCGTGCATGATGTGCTGTGGTATGGAATACTTCTTCGGCCAGTTTGGGTCAGGTGTCCTGTCCCTGCTTTCTCCCAGCTTCCCCTCCTCCCTGGCAGAGTATGAGGCTCAGAAAGTCCTTGGTCAGACTAAATATTCTAGGCAGCGACTAAAAACATCAGTGCTATCAGCGCTGTTCCTGGGCTGAAAGTCAAAATCACAGCACTGTACCAGCTACTAAGAAGGTGGAAAATGACTGCTACTGCTTAACTCAGGACAGTCCTGAAGAGTAAATTAGTAGTTCCTGAAAGGACTTTTATTTTGTCTCCATCAATTTTTTTTCAGCTTTGTTGTCTGCTTGTAACTACCTTTGCCAGAATGTTACTTCTAAGTAATGTCATTTCTCAGAACAAATAATATGAAGACATTTCCTATTACCGTTGCAATAAGGCTTCACAGACATTGGTATTCAGTTTAGGTTTGTAATCCAAAAGCAATTGTGACACAATGAGCATTTCTAACAACAGAGCCTTTGTTCGGCAATGGATTTGGACTTTAAACAAATAAGAATGACATTTTTTTTTTATGTGAACGCCAATGCAGTATTAAATCAAGGTGTTGCACTTTTGCAAAGCATTTCAAAACTTTAAAAATAATTTCCTGCTACAGGGTCTTCAGCATCTTACTACTACAGAGACACAGTAGCACATGAGCAATGGCTAACCAAACCTGTGAGTTTCATGTATATAGAGTTCCTCTCTTTTAGAAATGGAGGCTAAGTACTGTCCAAATCACTACTTACTCCATTACAGTCTGCAAAGATTTCCTTCCTGTTATGACTTCAGGGTATTTTTGGAAATTGTGGACAGAGATGAAATGAAGACATGCTTTGTAGACTTAGCACGCCACAAATTCCTCTCTGACTCAATTCTGTGTCATTTGTAACACTTCTTGAGGAAAAAGACAGGAACTGGGCTAGTTACTGCTGTTGACTATGAGGAAATATTCAGGCAGAGACAATCTAGAACAAACAGCTGAATAAAGGGACACAGGGAGATACAGTGTTCGGTGGTTTCAGCCTGAGCAGCTTTATAGTTATTATAGAATATAATAACTATAATGTTAATAAAATTCTTACCTAGTATTTAAGTCAGGCCTGAGATTTTTCTCAAGGAACTATTTTATGATAGCAAACAGGTATGAAGTTAAATGTGGGGAATGGGCAAATTATGACTGGTTCTGGTTTTAAAAGTAAAATTCCGGAAAAAAAAATGATTCTATTTAAAAATGTTAATTTTTTTGTCCTCAAACTAAAATATCTAAACACGCTCTTATGTTTCAGGAAAGCTGAACTTACAAGTTGATTTTTAGCAGTTATCTCCTGTAGCCTTTAACCCAGGACATCTGGACATTTTGCTATGTGGAAGCACCCCTATAATTATTTTCAGTTATACAGTGTCCCTGAAGTAAGACAGAAGATGATGTATATTCTTGATATACCAGTCCATCCAGAAGGCTCAATCAGCACAGGCAGAAAATGCAGATCTTCAAACCAAAACTTTGATTAGATGTGGTAGTGGCTTTTAGTAACACTTAATATTCTATTTCTTTTATTCAATAATTAATATTTTCAGCAACAACAGCGATTTTTTTACTGAAAGAATTTAAATAATTCAATACTAGCAAGTTCTGTCTAGTGAACTACTTAGTAACTTAAAAATATGAGAAAAAAAGTGACAGCTGTAAAACTTCTTACAACACCACAGCAAGGAAGGTAGATTTGAGAAGATAACTTTGAAATATATAGATATATGCTTAGTTCCTTTTTGGTCAGTTGTTGAAATCATGAATGTATAATGCATATATGTATATAAAAATACATACATATGAGCAATGTACACGATACATGCTGCGGTGTTATACCATGCATCAAGGAATGTTTAAACAAGAAAATTACTTTGAGAGGCAGTTTTGCCTGCTTTACAGCTGGTTCATGTCAAGCATTCTGGCATTCAGTGTATTACCCTATGCATCACCAGTGCATAACAGCAATGTCAGAAGCTAGAAGAGAAGAAAAAGGAAAGAATGTAGATGACATTAGCCCTTAGAATTACCTGAATTGTGTTTCCCCTATGGAGATAAGAGTTGCCAGTGGAACTCTACAGAGTGATCGATCACCAATTCATGTTCTTTTGCGCTTAATGGTCTTTGAGCAAATACAGTAAATACCTGGTAACCACCTGTCTGCCAACAATCATGCTACAAAGATACTGGAAATGGTAAACTGTGTTACTTAGTCAGTGTCCCTCCAATTTTGATGACATGCCCTTCCTCTGGCCCTTCCTCTTCTTCTTTTCTTCTTTTTTTTTTTCATGTGTGTGTAACTATTCCTATAGCAGAAGACTTTAATATGGCAGTTGTGATACCAGTAGTATGCTGGCCTCTGAAAAATATAAAAGGGTAGTGTGTGATACATTGATGCCAAAAAGCTTTGACACATCTTGAGGCTGCTAACAAACCTGTTTCCTTCCCTGTCAAGCAAAACCTAACAAGAATAACAAATATTTTTCTATAACTTTTCTCACTGATAAATTAATCTTTTCCATGTAAATATACATGGTAGCTGTAGTAATATAAAGAAATATAGCAAGATTCAAATACACAGACACAATGTCAGTAACTCACAGTTCCGCTTGTGATTACAGGCTCACAGTTGCAGGAGAGTTTAAGGCATGCAAAGATGCCTTTTTGCACTGGGCATGTGCTTTCATTGATAAAGAGATGAAATTGGACCAGAAACATTTCCATCCTGAGAAGTAATAATAGCATCAGGCAAATTAGACAAAATCTGAATGAAAATGAGAAATTTCACAGAAAACAATATTTTAAAGTTTTGATTAAATATGTCAACGTGTTTATCATCAATGTGAATATACTTCTTCAGTAGAAGATGACTGTTTAAAATATGCAGTCATAATACCTGATAAAGTTAGAATGAAATGCTAAAGAGCACATCAAAATAAGTCAAAAGAAAAAAAAATAAATTATTTACAGTTCAAATGACTGAAATTAAGTTAAAAAACCAACACACTTCAACATGTGTCAGAGTTTCTGATTTAAATGAAAGTATGCTTGCTGAAGAAAAAATGGTTCTACTTTTTTTTTTTTCAGTTGTGTATGTAGCGTGTTGGTTATTTTGCTGAATCCACCAGGACAGGATAAACATTTAAAACTTCTGAAAAGCTGGAAGATTTCAAATATGCAAAAAACTAGTGTCAGAGAATAACTCCATGAGGAAATTGTTCTGAATGTTCTCCTGCCCTGGGGAGAGAGAGTTGCAACAGCAATGTCAGAAGCTAGAAGAGAAGAAAAAGGAAAGAAAGTAAATGACATCAACCCTCAGGGTTACCTGAAGCAGATAGACACAAGAACAGCAGTCACCAGACTGTTTGTTAGCTCTGAGTGAATCATTTACAGACATTGAAGACAATAAGAGCTCCTGATGTAGAATGCTTTGATTTTCTCACAAAACCGGGAGAGGGAAAAGAAAGTGACCTTTCTAATACTAGAATTTAAAAGCAGAGCACCTGAAATTTGCCAGAATTCTGGTTAATCTGTTTGTGTTTTCTTGATAAAAAGACCAATTTCTGGAATTTGCTGAAGACAGGAAAAAAAAAAAAAACCAAACCAAACAAAACCAAAACTAAAAACCAAGCAACCAACACACTGGATTTACTTTTAACTCCAGCAAAAATCTACTACCTGATTTCTGGAGTTCAAAGGCCGTTAATGATTAGTTCTTCCGTAACACTTCTTATTAAAAACAAAGAAGGTGTGGATATTCACTGGGTCTTGGGTGTTTGTGAATTGTTGGAACTACTGAGTTATTTCAAGATGTGTCTTTTTATTTGGATATTGGTTAGATAGGCTTCTTTGGTGGAAAGAATTACTAAAACTTGATAAAGCAAACTACTTTTTTTTTCTGTAACCTAACCATTAAAAATTATTGATTGTATTAATACTTGGCTTTGCTAAAAACACATCACATTTATAATACTATGTTCTATTATATTTAATGAAGTTACAAGATTTTTCTGCCAGTAATGTCTTTATGTAACCGCATTTATTACTGTATCTATGACTTTTGTTTGTTTGTTTTTGTTGTTTTGGTTTTTTTTTTGGTAATCGCATAGCAGAAATGCCTGGATCCACTTGATCAGCTATTTTAGTAAATATAGAAGGAAAAGGTCTCAGGTTGTTTAAAACTTATGCTTATTAGTATTTTTTGAGGATTTTTTTTTTCCCTTTTTACTGTCTTTGATGACCTGGATTTCATCAGGTCTCAGGGACTTGTCTGCATCCAGGTTCCTAATGTCGTCTTGAACCAGATCCTCTCCTAGAGTGGGCCCAGACATTCTCACTGTCCCTGCATCTGCTTTCCAAGACTTGGGTGGTGTGGTCATTTGCCAGTGAAGCTTGAGGCAAAGAAGTCCTTAAGCACCTCAGCCTTCTCCAAATCCAGGGTAGCCAGTTCTCCTGATAGCTTCTGGAGGGGCCCACGTTGTCCCTAGTCTGTCTTTTATTTGCAATGTGCCTACAGAATCACTTCCTGTTGTCTTTAACATCCCTAGCCAAGTTTAATTCTAAGTGGGCCTTGGCTTTCCTATCTTCTCGGACAACATCACTGTATTCCTCTCAGGCTGCCTTTCCTTGCTTCCACCTTTTATAAGCCTCTTTTTTTCTTCGAATTTTCCTCAGCAGCTCCTTATCCATCCAAGGAGGTCTCCTGGCCCTCCTGCCACACTTCCTTCTAGTAGGGATGTATCGCTCCTGAGCATGCAGCAGGTGATCCTTGAATATCAACCAAGAGTCTTGGGCCACCCTGCCCTCTAGGGCTATATCCCATGGAACCTTACTGAGAAAGTTCCTGAAGAGGCCAAAGTTTGCTCTCTTTAAGTCCAGGGCAGTGAGCTTGCTGCACACTCTTCTCACTGTCCTGAGGATCTCAAATTCGATCATCTCATGACCACTGGAATCAAGGCTGCCCCGGAGCATCACATTTCCAACAAGCCCTTCCCTGTTGGTGAAAACGAGGTAAAGCATAGCACCTCTCCTTGTCGGCTACTGCTATCTATATCAGTAGCACCCACATGGATCACTAGAAATGGGTAATAGTCAGTGGGACTTACTAGATCAGGTAGGCTCTCTGCAACATCCTTGATCTGAGCCCCGGTAGGCAACACGCTTCCCTGGAGACTGGGTCAGGCCGACAGATGGGTGCCTCTGCTCCTTTCAGAGTAGAGTCCTCTACTACTATGACCCACTGCTTTTTCCTGGCAGCACCAGAAGTAATTTTGTCTGCCAGTGCATCAGCTGGTTGTTCCTGATGGGAGTGTGTTTCCTCATCAGCCCCCTGAAGGACAGCAAAGCGATTCTGGATGGGGACAACAGATTTAGGAGGAAGCCTCTTGCTTTTAATTGTCCTCTTCCTCCTTTTTGCTTTTTTTCTGTTACTGTTTCCCATCTTCCTGGGGTAGCAGCCTCCTTCCATGCATGAGCAGGAGTGGACGCTTGAGGCCCCTGCACAGCCTGGTCCTGAGGCAGCAGTGCCGCTTCCTCTCAGCTCCCTGACCCCTCTCAGCCCATTGACACCATCCCTCAGCTCAGCCCCTGCTGCAGGAGGACCTCCACCAAGGAGCACTGAGTACAGCTCTGCCCATTGTGCACCCTCCCCTCAGTAGAGCAGTGCAGGCCCTCACTTCTCCCTGAGCTTTGCACCGCATCCTCCCCTCTCATCGGCTCTGCAGCCAGAGAGAGAGCTCCCAGGGCAGCCAGAGAAGAGCTCCCAGATAGGACCCTGGTCATACGGCGAGTGCTCACCATCCTGCTTGCCCACCTGCGCGAAATGCCACACAAACTGCCTCAAATCCCTCCTGTTCTCCGCGCTCCCTGGGGCAGGTTTTCACCCTGTCAGGGCTGGTGCTGATCCTCCTGACACCGCCCCCTCTGAGTCAGCTTCTTTCGTCTGCTGAGCTGCCGGCCCCTGGGCAAGTCCTGTCGAGAACTTGAGGCTCCCTCTGTGCCTATTGCTGCTCTGAGTTGAAGCTCCTGGACGCTAGTTAGTACTGCAGCAGATCTAAATTTTGCATGCTAAGAATTTGATATGCCCTTTAGGTAGCATCTCCATATATTTTTGTATCAAGGTTTTTAAACAATCAGAAGTCTACAAGAATATTATTAGTATTGTGTCTTATGTTTCATCTTGATTGCCTGAATGTGTCTCTTCAGGTTAACTGGTGCTCCATTTTTACTCTGTGAGGATATTTCTACTCACAAGTGGATGTTTGGCTTATATCTAAATCAGGCGGCCTATGTTAGAATATATTGATTTTAACGACATGCATATTATGCGTAATACCCATGAAAACATATGTTTACTGCATTGGTAGGAATTAATCTCATTCCCCCACCCCCCAAGTTATTAAATACTGGTGTTTCATAGGGTTGCAGGAAATTTCAACATACATAATTAAAAAAAAGGTAACTATTTTTCAAAAGGTACATACTGCCTGGTTAAAATGAGTTTTCTATTCTTTTATTATTTTTGTTAGCAATGGTTGTTCTTAATTGAAAATTCTATGCTGTCTTAGGCTATGCTTTTTCTTCTTCACAGTGGTTGGTATGGAGTCAGTTGTAGTTTCATGACAAATAAACTGGTTTCATTTTTCAGCATCCATCTTTCAGCCTTTAACATTCTCTTCTGGGCTACAGTTGCCCTTCTCAAAGCTTTGCTAGGCTGCCCATTGTTCCAGTCCCGGTCCCTTCCCTCACTGTCCCATTCCAGCATGTCTTTGGCAGTTAAAGCTGCAGTCAGAATGCCACTTAAAAAACACCAGCTGTATTAATGCTACTAAATGTACTACTAAATCTTAGAAAAGACAAACATTTTTAAGTCCAGCAGATCTTTGGCCCTGAGTAATTTTCTGACACCTAGTGGTAATGATAAGGATTAGAGAGTAAAGGTCTGCAACAGGCTCAGTTCATTTATTTGCATAGGTCATAAAAATGCATAGATGCAATGATTAGTGGAGTAACGATTTATTTGAGCTACTGAGGCACATTCAGACAATCAGGAAGGAAAGTCAATTATAACTATAATTATAATAGAACAGGGTTATAATAGACTCAATTATAATAGGACAGGGTTTGGCTTTAAAACTGTGGGGTGATAAGTGTTCAGACCTTGGGAAAGAAGCTGGCCATTAACTCTGCTGAACTGACTTTATATATTCACATAAAAAAGTTGACTCTCATTTTGAATGATATATTACAAGGTAGCAAGAAAACCTCATTTTCTTGTTGAGGTGACATATTTGATCCCAGGTATGATTCAGCTGCCTGAAAGATACCTAATGTCATTTGTCCTGTCCCTCAGTCTCTGACTTATCCTAATAGTTATGATACAGGGATAAAAAGAGATGTGTGTCCTTCTGAACTAGTAACTTGGAACAAAGAGGAATGCCTCAGGTTATCTCAGTAATCCCTACCTGCCTATTAAATCAGACTGAACTGTGCTGGTAGAGCTCTCCTTTGCATGTGAACATTTCAATGTGGATGCTTAACTTATTTTAATGCTTGTTAGTTTCAAACATGCAGGTAAACTCCCAATACTGTTATTTTATTGAGAATTTTGCAATTTTACTGCCTGATATAAAAACCACTGTTCTGAATTGTTTATTCAGAAATGCTAGCTATTCGTGATAGACCACACAAAGTTACTATGGTACAGTAATATAAATAAAACAGAAAGAATCCTAACTTCATATGTAAAATGAGAAACTCTGTGATAACCTATATCACTCAGAAATGAGAACTGGAACAATGGTAGATAATTCATGAAGATGTAAACTCACTTCTTAGCAGCAATCATAAAAACAAAGAAATATTGAAGCAGTAACAGAAACAAATAAATCAGTAAGAGAATAAAAAACCTAAAAAGATTCACATTTTGAGGTAGCAATCCATAGTTTCTCCACCTCAGAGAGGATATAACTGAAATGCAAAGGTTTCAGAAAAGTTGACAAGCATGATAAAAGGCATATAGTGGATTTAGATTAAGGAATGGCTAAGTAACCAAGAACTTTTTGGTCTAGAAAAAGGATGAGTGATAGGAAATAACAACAACAAAGAAATCAGGAGTACTGTGAGGAGATGATAGAGATAACTGTTTTCTGCCTTTTCCAGTACAAACACTAGAAGACAACAAAAAAGCATATGAGAGAAGTTAAAAAAGGAATTTCTTCATATCACTTGAAATTAAACTGTGACATCCTGTACTTCTGAATAATGGGGTTTGTTTGCTGAGATAGGCTAAAGGGAGGTTAGCAGAGTCCATGAAAGTCCACTTAGGTTCTGAAACACATATCTATAACCTCTGGAGCAGGATGTTCTTGAGGTCTTGAGCTTTAATTGACTGGATGCTGGCAGATGATCTCACCCTGTCTCATCCAAGGTATCCCCAGCTTGTATCTGACTCTGGTTCCCCTCCCCAGGGCTGATCCTGACCCTACCTGCAGGCTAACCTGCTGGCCAGGCCTTGTCTTGTCCTGCCCCCTGGGAGATGCATAACACCCAGGGCTGGTGCCCCCCAGCTGCCTTGCTCCTGGTTGAGGCAGTGGGGCAGGCATGGCATCAGGCCCTCCCTTGATGGACCCTTGGGGACTTCCCTCTGCTCCTGACCCAGGGAGCCATCAGAGAGGATACAAAGTTGAGCAGAGAAGTGCAGTTCCAACCTCAGCAGGAGTGCTGGAGGGCTGAGAGGAGGTATTAGCACTCGGCCCACTGACTGCAAATGCTCTCTAGGGTCTTCCTTTCATTGCAGAAATCCCCCTCTGAACAATGAGTGCATGTGAACCACGATGTGAACAGGGCTGCTGTCACCACTCTCACACTATGTATCAGGATCAGAAACCAACTGGGAGCATAGATGAGCTCAGTATGCTCTACATCCTCCTCTGTTGATGACGCAGAAAGGCAATAAAGAACAGCAGCTAAGGAGTGTGTAGTGACATTTATGAGAGAGGAATTTCTGGGCCAGAGGCAGAACAGGCTGCCTACAGAGCAGTGTGCTAGGAGGTCTCAAACAGCAACATGAGTGCTGCGGAGCCTGGGCTGAAGGTTGAGCAAGGACACCTGCCCACATGCTCAAGATAGAAGGTGAATGTGGGTTGCAAGGCAGCCCTCCTACCTGGGAAAGGTGAGGAACACCTTGGGAGGACCAGGCTGTACCATAAGCAGAGCAGAGGAGATCAAGTCTCCAGTCTTCATCATGCCCGCAAGGACCACCCTTCTGCACATGGGTAGGGTCTCCACAGAGGAAGGTGGCTGCTGTTGAGCAGAGACTGCTAGTAGATCTTATCCCATAGCAGCTGCAAATAGCTTGCAGGTCTTGAGGAAGCCCTCGTAAAAGATGGCCAGCTCTGAGAAGAACTTGTCAAGTTAATGATAAAGAGCTGCCAGTTGCCCTGATGTCTTAGCCTGCTCCATGTTGAACTTCATCCACAGAACAGGAGTCTCCAAGGGCCCCACAGCAAAAGTGTAGGCAAGATGGCATTTCTGTGCCTGATTTTGAAAATGGTTGGCAAAAAGGAAGGGTTTTAATATAAAGAAGAAGTTGAAATATCATGGCAGCAACCATTTTCAAAATCTCTCAGCAGTTACATTGCTTTCAGTTTTCCTGTGCAGATGGGGAAAATTTAATATGCTGAAAGTACAGAGTCATCATGGCATGACATGCAATGACTTGGAGGAGCTATTAGGATCTCAGTAGGAGTAGTGCAATGAGTATGTTGAGGCTTTTATTATCTTTATCATCATTACTGTTGTAAACCTTTTTTACACACTGTAAAATCTTTCTATTGCAATTATTTATGTTTAAAGTATAAAATAAGCAGGGAAAACATAAACACTTCCCTTCCTCCCCTAAAAAAGAAAACCAGCAATCATTCATCATGTGTTTTTGAAGTTGCAAATGAAACTAAGTGATATCTTATTTGTAACAAACTGATTTCTTAGAGATTTAATGTCATTTGACATTTATCCTTTCAATAGAGGATCTTTTTTTTTTTTTATACCGTCTTGCTAGCTATGTAAGTAATGATTTTTGCCAAGGGCTAGCAATCCAAATACATATGACAGAGAAAACATGGAAGAAAAAATGCAGTCAGCAAGAATATTTTGTAGTTATACATGTGCACATATAATACTGATGCCAGATAGAAAAACAGTGCATAAGAAATATTAAAGGCAAAAAGTAAGCACATAAATTTTGTAGCATGACATTCAGAATCCTTTTACAAAGGAAAGACATCACATATTTAGTAAAGCACTTATTCTTAGACCAATTAGTGTTTTAACAGCTAATAATCCAAACTGCATAATTAAAATGTATCCATCTTTGTTGCTATTTATTTTTTCTGAAGTTTGTCTCAAACCACTCATCTGAATGCATGCAGTGTAATTTAAGGTGCATAGGATATCTTATGTGATTTCCATCCACCACCAGAAGACCACAGTCTCCTATAAGACCCAGTCATCTCTCATTCATATATAAATGTCTTGCATGCTTTGAGACATCTTAAATGACACTAAAATTTACATTCACATTACTGAATAAAACACTTTATGCCATGTTAAAATCTGCATATCTAACATGATGTGACTTTTACACTAACAGAGCATTTTTGCATTATATGGGGCTTTTCTCATTACACATATAAATAATAAGAATCTCTTTCTCTAATGGAACTTCTGTTCCTCCACTGATTAAACAGTGACAGATAGTTTGGATGAGATGTGCAGCCTTTAGGTAATTAAATTAAATCTCCTAGAATTTCGTATTAGACTTTATTAAGTAGTTGAAACAGCAGATGAATGCAAAGATGCAACTTTGTGCTAAAACTAAGATGCATATTATTCTTTTTTGTCTGCGCAAAATTTGCATAAGGAGGGATACATTCAAGTACCAGATTTATTCTTCTCTTCCATGTCTCAGGAATGCTGGGGATATAAACCTACAGAGCCACAATCATGGTAAATTTAATGGTGTTTTAAAATTTTGTGTTCTGACTGGATAAGCCTAACTGGGAAGATCATAGATTCATATTCACAAAATAAATTCCTTAATTTCATAGATTTTGCTGGTTGCACAGAGGAGCCTCTGCAAAGAAGAAAGAAGGGTAAAAACTGCCTCTATTACTTTCTAAGAACAAAATTAGGAAGAAAAAGAAAAAATACATTCAGAAATAAATGTAAATTAATGCAGATGTCTGTTATATACCTGCAAAGTCTTCTAAAG
The DNA here is from genome assembly GCA_025447955.1 of Psilopsiagon aurifrons. NCBI lineage: Eukaryota > Metazoa > Chordata > Aves > Psittaciformes > Psittacidae > Psilopsiagon > Psilopsiagon aurifrons. The sequence goes on from JAOEHY010035697.1 coordinate 25,584, forward strand.
TCTTTGGTTATTTAGACAGAAGAGCGAGAGAGACTTGCTGATGATCACATTTTAAATAACCTGGGAAGTTTATGCCTCTATTTAAAAAAACTATTTTTTTTTTGAACATTATTAAACTGAGAAATATTAAGGAAACATCAAAATAAGTGATCTTTAAGTCTTCCTCCATAAATTGCAAATATTGAGTTCCCAGAGCAGGCACAATGAAAGAGAATTGTAAACCAGACTAATCTTATTAATCCATGAAAATCATCTACTCTTCGATTTTAGTATTCAAAGAAGTAGTTGAAAACAGGTTTGGTTAAAAGTGGATTCCACAGAATCCAAATGTAGTTTAGAGACTAGCAGATAAAATAGACATATTACTGTGTTTCCTTCAGTTACTGACTGTTGATTCCTAATAAAATGCCTGTCATATTCATGAAATTTCACTGTCTTTTTTGCTGCATACAACAAGACTATATATTCACTGCTCATACACCAACAGCAATTTTTGATATCAGTGTCCAGCTAAAATGATTAATTTTTTCAATTAGTGGCTATATATAAATATTTTCCCTGTGCCAGTTTTCAGCTGCCAAATGTTTAGAACAGTATACTATTAGTCTTATTACAATGGTTCTTTTTTGCTTTCTCTTGGCATATTGAAATATTAGATGAAAATCAAATAATTAGTAGTATCTATTCTATTGCAACAGAAATATTAAGCTAAATAATTAATTTTGTACTGTTTTGATTAAAGATATACTATATTACCCCAAGTATCTGCATTTAGAATTTTTTTTATCAAGTACTAATGAGGAAAAAAGAAACAATTTTTAAAACTTTATAAAGGGCCATATGCCCTTAACAGGCATGGGATGATGCCATCACAAAATATAGCCTATTGATTTTCATTTAAGAAACGTGGGCCGATCTTCTTTCCAGGCCTTTAAAGTTGGTAAAATAGGATACATAATGGGAATAGTAGAAGACTACTTACTTATGATATATTCTTGGTGATGATTCACTTTTTTCTGGATACTTAGCCAGACTTGTAGGAATTTGAATCCCCCCAAAAGCTGTATATGAAGGTCACATAAACTTGTAGCCTAAGCTAGGAAATCTCAGAGATAAGCTTAGATTCATCGCTGTACTGGGTGTAGGTGACTGGCTTTTAGTAGCTGTGAAGAGTGAACTGCATGGGTGGCCTCTGAGAGAGGAGGACAGGGCCTGCCCTTGTGCTAGATAGCTGGTTATTGGCGACAGCAAACAAGGCTTCACCCGTGCATGACAACTTCAGTGGCTGCCTCTGGTGGGGGAACAACATTGGTGTACACGAGAATAGTGACTGATGTCATCTACCTAGACTTGTTCAATACATTTACACTGTCCCACACTGTATCCTTGTCTGTAAACTGAAGAGGCATGGATCTGACAGACGGACCGCTTCGCATTCTATAGTTTTATGTACCAATATATGAACCAGACAGAATATGATGAAATTCTAGCACCTCAGAAGGATCTCGATAAGCATTCAGCAAGTGATAAATAAAATGCATTTTTCTTTCCTGATTTACCACAGCTTGTGACACATTTTGGGAAAAAAAAAAAGCACCTTATCTGTGTATGCAGAAAACTATTTCCTTTTTTTCCACTGGAACAGAAACAGCTCTTCTCAGACAGAAATCTTGGAATCATATGTCTGCTATGCTCTATGATTGCCACACAACAGCAGCCACAATGCAAATGTGTGGGGGATTGGCCTGCACAGGGAGGTTGGTGTCATGTAACTGAGGTGTCCTACTAGGGTGGGTGCTCCTGCCCCAGTTCCATAACAGATCTTGTGGAATCCCCAGATATTCTTACCCTGCATTCCATAATGCGTCCCGTACTTCATTGCAGCTACCTCCCCTCTGTTTTCAAGGTGTTTCTGCACTGGCTTGTCATGGTGGTGTTGCAACTGGTCAATGGGGCTGAGCGTCTCCTGGGACACCCACGGGAGAGGCCCCAGAGGACTTCTGTTTCTCTGAATCTTTAATTTGGGTTGTCACCTGCTTTGCACTCCCTGTTCCTCTGGGCTTGTGGAGATGGGCCTTTGGTGGGATAATGACTCCTGCGATGGGCCTGGGAGGATCTAAAGCAGGATGTTATGTGGGCTTCCCCCACTTGCCACTTTCTCTGTGTGCTCCTTTGTGGGTGTTCAGGTTAACTTTTGTTACATAACATAACAGAAAGTATGAAAGTAATATGTGAAAATATGATGTAAATCTGATCTTACTTTCATTAAAGTCAGTAGAAATTTTATTTTTTCCTCTACAAAGTATACTCAGCTATATGGCTGGGATGAAAGCATATGTAACATGCATTTTAAAATGGAAAGAAAAATTGTTGGAGTATGCAATTATCCTTTATACCCATAATTACTTTGGCACCGTGAAAAAGAAAAAACAATCAGAATAAAGTATAATAGTAAAATTGATTAGTTTTCAATTTTGGGAGATAATTTATTGCAAAAACTGAATGGCTATTAAGGAACAGTTCATTTAATCTCTGAGCAGTGTGCTACTAGGACATTTAATCGCTGCTTATATGAAAATTTGTAGAGGATATTATGAAGACTTATGAGCAAAATCCCATGTTTTTGTGATAGCTCTCATATCACATGAAATTATTTTCTTCCAAGTAAGAAAAGGCACTGAATAACACACAGAGAAAAGAAATTGTGGTGGTGTGACCTAAACTCATTTGCAGAATATTAGTGACTTCATTTCTGACTGGCTGGCAGTTGATCGGTTCCATATCACGGAGCGTTTTCCTCCAGGTTAAAGTATATTCCCAGAAGTTAGGAAATTGCAAAGTGACAAAAAAATATAACAGGGAGCCTTGTGGGTCAGTAGTGAGAAATATGTGGTTTACTTAATCATTCTGATTGCTTATTCCTTGTACAATGATATGAACTAGATGGTCAGGAATTAATTTTCTAGCCCTAAGTCACAGGACACAAGTAATTAGAATTGCATTGCTGTTACTGCAGTACTCTGCAGTGTGAGTAAGAATTACTGTAGGAGGACACTGTAGTCTTTCTCCTGAATTCATATAACTTGACAGTATCAACAACTGACATGAGCAGCTTTAATTCTTTAATGCATGTATCCTCGGTACAGCACCACAGAACAGGTTGATATTCTTTTCATTGTTTATCATTGGAAAATTAGCTTTAAAAGGATATTTCTAGCTTTCTGGAGTACAGATGTACTGATTTACCCTAGTTTCTGTAGCACCCCTACTACAAGACAGTTAAACACAATCCTTTCTCAGAACATCCTCTGGGAGGATAAAGGATTAAGGTTTGCCATCTGACCCTGCAAGTGACATGGCACAACCCACAACCATATGGTGTTTTTCTTCATCAAGCAAGATAAGTTTTATTTATAGGATGTTTTCCATGATCTTTTAAAAATTTCAAATGTTGCTCAGGCATTATCTGGGAGGATGCTTCTAGCCTGAGTCAAAATCAGCCCTGGTGCTGTCCTAGAAATCAGATGATATAGCTAGTCCTGTGCCAATGTGTGAGGCCATTTTCTGGTCTTGGTAAATTGAGCTAATATTAACTTTGTGAATGAAACAAAGAAAGGCTTGGTAATCATCTTTTTGTGTGAGAATAAACCAGTGTTACTGAGACAGATTCTTCTGTAATACATACTCTTCTGTTGAATGTGTCATATCTCTTTGATATTGGCACCATCATCTGGGATACTTTTTTTAAACAGAGCACTGCACATGCATAAATTATTGCAATTTAAACTGCTGAGTTTAAAATGTACTCATTAAAGCAAAAAGACTGTCTTTCTTTAATGTGTTTACACAGTATTAACCTCACACAGATCTTCACGAGCATTCCAGATTTAGATTTTGAAAAAAAGACACTATTTATGTGCTCTTCAAAACTAACATGTTCTTATGAACTAAGTGGTTTTAATTTCTAAACATCAGAATGCAAACATGAATGTGCTTTTTCTGTTATTTTTATTGCTTTTCAAGGTATTTTAAATCATTAAGATAAGGCTACAACCAGTTTTTGAGTTGTTTTTTGTTTGGTTTTTTTTTTTGTTAATATTACAAAGGTCTTAACATATTTAGTCACTAGCAAATAGTGATAGCAATATCTGTGTTCTTCATCTTTGCAGTTAGTGTTCAGTGTACTCATTCTTCTATTTCCTTTACGCTTTATAGCTGTGTTCAAATGCAAAAGCTGCAGGACAAGTTATATTTCAGTTTCCTGTTCTTTCAGGTGGTTTTAGGTGTTTGATCTCCTCTACTTCATATATGGTGCTACTGATTTCAACAGCAATTTAATCAAGAACAAAAAAATACAGGATAATGTTTAAATATCTTGATTTCTCAGGTTTACACATTAATAGGTCTCAGTTTGATGCTGTGTCAGGAAATTACAGCCTGCATGTTTTGATGAGAAATGTATTTATCAGACACATGCTAGATCCATATTTTGTTTAATATGTCTTGTATCATTAGTTACTGCTTTTGACTTACCTGCCTATGGCTCAGATCCTAACCCTTTAAGTGTTGCAAATGCACACAAGATAAAAATTTTCTTGATTTATGGCCAAACATTGTCATACTGAAGGATCAAGTGTTTATTACCACCCCTTAATTACAAAATATTTTTATTTTATAAAAAATGGAGAAAAATAAATCTGTGAACTAATTTTATAACTACATTTATATCAAATTACATAATCAGCAACATAAATACCTTAAATCATTTTCTGACAGCTTGTAATTGTGTAATTGCAGTCTGAATTTATGTGATTGCAATACATAAAGCTGTGTAATATGGAACAATTATTGGCTCCTTATAGAATTCACTTATAACCCTGGTCATTGTTTTTTAGAAGAGGTACTTTATAACCACAAGAAAATATTTTTAAAAGTATCTGAGACCCTAATAAATATGTATATATTGCACCTTTGTCTCTTGGAATCAGGTTTGTATGAAACAATCTGTTCCTGTTGTGTATCTCATATCCTGCCTTCTAGTTTGATCTCCTCTGTTTCTCCAGGATAAAAAAGGAGGAGAAAATGAAAGCAGGAAAAGAAAAGAAAGAAGCAAAAGAGGGTAGCAAAAGAAAAGAAACAAATTGGAGCCTTGATCTTAACTGCAAACAAAGTTATGCTGAAATGAAGATACTTCTAGTTTAAGTGAACTATACGTGAGTCAGCCTTTTGAACAACGGAGGATTTTGATAAACTAAGGGAAGCAGAGCATGCTTTTCCTTTTTTTCTCCACACAGATAGGTACACAGACAGTGTATTTAACAAAAGTGCTAAAAAGTTTTGCAGATTATTTTTTTGGGGGCACATATTCAGTATTAAGTCATTAGCATGTAGCAGGCAAGTTTTGTTCAGGAATGACTTTACAGGAAACCAGAGAATCTGGAGTTTAAGATAAATAGGATAAAATTCTAATTTTAGATGACTGCATATCTGCTTATGCAAAATTGCAGTCAGCAAGAGCACGCTGCTGAGCAATAGTCTCTTAAATCTGAGTTCTTTTAATAGTATAAATCAGAATTAGTATGGTCTTATGAACAATAATTTTTAACCATACCTTAGTAATTTCAGTCATAAGTGAAGTTTCGCTGTTTCATTCATATGAATCCGTACTAAAAGAATTATTGTAAGTTCTTGGTATCACATACTTATATGTATATAAGTTTAGCCTCATGATTTAACTCCTAGGTAACATGACACAATGCATACCATCTACTGATAATATTAGAAGTCCCAGATCAGCTAATGTAATGATGCTTAGCTATGACATACATAGATAAGTCTTGCTAGCATTAATAGTAAGTGTATCCTCCAGACCTGGCTTGACTGTCCTTCTTAATAAAATTTACCATGTGCAAAACTGTTTCCTGGAATGGAGCATAGCATAAAGAACACTTTCTTCACACATTTTTTCTTGCTTAACATTCCTTATTCAAGCAATCTTTTCTATGAGATACAAAGTGCCAAATATAACTTTCTGGTGCACTTTAATGTATTATTCTTGTTTATTATTCTCTATGAAACTCCAAATACTCTGTGTTACAGAAATGAAAAATGAAAGACCTCACTGACTTTAAGCTCCTTACAAATTCAAAGACAAGCACAGTGAATAAAAAACACACATTGAGCAACCCAGAGGATACAATGTTCCCAGTCTATACTTTCTTCTGCAAATGGAAGACGACCTTAAACAACAATTGTTGTGGAGGCAAAAGTTCACATTAATAGTATAAGTGCTTTGAAAATTAGCCTTTAATGTCTCCTCTTACAAGTCTTTTTCAAAATGCTTTTCTGTCCATGCCTATTCAAGGTGTCTACTAAGCTATGTAGTTCATCACCTAGCATATTTTTCTCATCTTATTTTCTAGTTTCCTCTTATAAATGTCATATTTTAAATGCATGAGCCATGACAGAAAGTACTTTGTTGTACCATAGGGATTTATTCTTAATATTCTAGCAAGAATGAATGGAGTTTTCATCTACATTAGGCTCACTAAACTGAATAGAAAACGGGAGACTTGGTCCATTCTATTTTCTTCCTCATTCTGAGATGTTATTTCCAGATGTCATAACCCCAGCTTGCACATAAAATACATTTTATTATCAATTAGCAGTCTTAGCATCTTTAATCCTGAGCTGCATTCAGTTTATGTTACTGTTTATAATCAGCTAAAAAATTATACTTGAACTGGGCTTCAGATTCAACATAATTTGTCTATTGAAATGTTTCCACAAAACTTAGCTATCAAAATTAATCACTTCAGAGTTTGCAAGTTGTCCAGTCCTGTAAGTTCCTGCAGAATCCATATATTATGATTTCATTGAAAACTTCAGGGAGTAAGATTGTTTGGAGTTCCGCAGGAAACTCAGAAAGCTTTAGGATGTAAATGAATTTTTGTTTATTAACTTATTTTTAACATGTGAGATTAGGTCTTGCTACAAGAAGAAATAGAACAGTTTATTCACATTTCATGCTCTTGCTTCAGTAGGATGTGAAGTAATCTTAGGTAAAGAACATATATTGTTACCTTGTTTAAAAAAATACATGCCCAAAAAAATCAACAATATCTGTAACGAAAAAGAGATTCTAACAGAATGTTTGATTGCTCCATAGGAGAGAAAAAACTCCAGCACAGGAGTCATAACTGTAGTCGAACTGTGATTCATTGAGTTGGAATACATAACTAATCACAAATACAGGGAAATGCAACATCACAAAAAATAAGACTTAATGAGACCTTTTAATTGCTAAGCTAGTTTTTTTTTACTAAAATCTGTTTCAAATTATTGGAAAGTGCACATTTTACAACAAGGTTTCCAAGATCTTCAAAGTTGCAGCTTTAAAAGTGTTTAGCAAGTTCTTCAGTCACCCAAATTTACATTGCCTTCTGCAATAGAAGTCCTAGACTCATTGCAGCCTCTCTAACTGAAGACTTCTTTGCTAGCTAATCAGTTGTCTGCTAAACCATGCTGCAGTGTTTTAGACCACTTTATACATAATACAGTAGAAACATAAATATAGTAGATACCTGTAGAAATACAAATATAGTAGAAACAATGTACAGTAATACAGTGCAGTGTATTGTGTACATTCTGAGTAATTAGTAGTATACTTTGTTGTAGTTTTGGGTCTCTGTGTTTCTAAAAATATTTAACATTCTAGTAGTTTATAATTAAATTGGTTACACCACACTTTTTTTAAAATCTGTTTGAATAACACACTTTAGAGGCACCATCTTCACTATGGTTGGTAATAGTAACTTGTTTTTATCTACAGTCCAGAGATAGCCAGATAATGGAAGGTAAAAAGTTGGGTCTGGAATCTAGCAGAGAAGCTCAGTCAGCAAGTTAGAAAAGCAGAAGAAAGTGCTGGAGGTGGGATTTGAGACAGTCAGAGGTAGACTTGGAGGTAGGTACCTTATAGCACTGGCAGTGATTAGATGCCTGGGCTGAAATGGCAAGGAGCAGAAGGGAAGGCCAGTCAGGGCCTTTAAGGCCTAGTAGTATCCTTAGGGTCCTGATGTTATCTTTCTGGCACTTGGGCTTATCTTCCAGAAAGATTTGCTTATTGGTCTGTTATTCCTTGGAACCTCCCTTTTCACTGAAGGTGAGTGCAATATTTGCCTCTTTCCAGTCTCAGGAATTTCTTCTGATCACCATGGTCTATCCAGAACAATAAGAAAGTTACAATATAAAGCCACCATTCATACCCTCAGCATTTTGGATGCGTCTCATCTGAGCCCATGGATTTATGTAAGACCAATTTTCATTCCTGAGTTTTTTTTAACAGCAGATGCTGCTTTTCTTCTCCTGATTCTGTTACTAAAGTGAGGATATGGGGGTCCAGAGACCAGCAAAGACTGAAACAAAACCCACACTGAACACCTCAACCACTTTTACATCCTTTGTCACTTAGTCCTTTGCTGTATTGGGCGGAGGACCCATTTTCCTTAACATCCCTTTTTCCGTCCACGTGTATGTAGATGACCCTTCACATCTCTTGACAATTCCAACTCCATCTGAGCTTTGGCTTTTCTGGTACCATCACTGTACTAGGCACTGCACTAGACATTGCCTACGCTATATATATGTATTCTTCCTGGCACCCAGAGCACCTCCTCCTCTTCCTTCTTTACTGACTTTGGCGTCTGCAGAGTTGTTTCTCGTACACATTCTCACTTGTCTCTTCCAGCAGCTGTTGTGCACGATTTTTACCCTTTCTTAAATATATTATCAGAAAGGTACTACCAACACCTCTGACTGGCTCAGCTTTGGGCAGTGGTGGCTCTTTCTTGGAACTGAGGAACTGGCTAGAACTGGCTCTGTCAATCAACCTCACAAACCAGGACATCTTGTCTGCAGATGAGTGTCTTGACCTACAGTCTCCAGTCATAGTCAACTATGGCTTTCTCTTGTTTTTGACACATAGATCAGGCTCAGCTGGCCAAGATGTCTTCTCAGAGGGAACTTGCTCACATCTGCTACAAAGGCTTTCTGCCTATTCTGCAACGGTATACATGGAGGTAAAGAAAAACACTTCTGCTGCTGCCAGGAAATAGAAATAGTTTGTCAGTTTGCTTAATATCAAACCCTGGAGAAGAAAAATTTGTTTTTCCTTGAAAACATAGAGTACAGTTGGAGCCGAATTTAATCCTATTGCAAGGATTCTTACTAGTCTGTTTGGATTTTTCAAAATGATAAATATGTTTACTTGTCCTAACATCCACTGTGAGAACATGAAATTCCTCTACTAAGGAATGAAAACAAGATGAGTGTCAATGTATGCACTCTCACAAGTTTTATTAGTGTCGTGGTTTAAGCCATAAATCAGCCACGCAGTTTGTTCACTCACTGCCCCCTTTTTCTTCCCTCTGCTCCTGGAGGGAT